>VXBA01002422.1:7562-38958 GCA_013399895.1 Serilophus lunatus
TTTTTTTTTTTTCTTAAGCTAACAGAGTGGCTACAGTGGGTTATGAAAGAGAAAATGTTTAGGTTAAGGCGTTGTCTCTATGACCAGTCTTGAGACTAATCTCATCCATATTTAGCTAATAACTTTGTCAAATGAGTAGATGAAGACTGATAGAATAAACACACTAAACCAAATTTGGGAATTGTTGCTAAAATTGAGAAATTCTTCCTTCTACCCAGGAAAAGCTTGATGATGTTGTGGACTATTGTGAATGGAATTACGTGTATTCATGTTCAGTACCCTGGCACGAGTGGCATTTTTAGATAAATTGGCATGTATGTAGTTGATCACAAGATGAATGCAAAGCATCATTTTGGTTTGGTCATGAAAAGGAGAAATATGTTACTGAGGTGTTGTGGCCATGGTGGTCTGAGAACAAGATAAGACTTGTGAAAAAATGTAGTATCTTACACCCACTGAAGTAAGTGGAAAAGTAGTTAAAATTTCAAGCATATGAAAATATGATTTGAAAGGATTTTTTGTGCTCTTTTCCTCAACTATGTTCTTTGATGTGTCAGAAGATACTAAATTATTGTACAGACCTGGCCTTAAGTAAAATATTTCTACTACATAGGGAGATTTAATTTTCTATAAAAAAGTACTGCAAAACCTGCATCTTTCTTCTTTTGTCCAAATGATGAGACAAAGTGAATTCAAATTGAAATTAATTCACAGAAGAGTTATTAGAGTGTTCAGAATTACAGCTTAGATATTTTATGTAGAAGCCTGTCCCTCACATTTAAGAAGCCAGAGTTTTATCCATCTAGCTACAAAATACAAAAATGTATCATCTTGGGAGTATCACCCACAGACAGCTCTAGGTTTCAGACACTGGGAACTTGGTGTTTTTCTGGCACTCTGGGCAAAATTTCTAGCGAAAGCTTCCTGGATACCTAAAGAGTTGGGAAGCCTGCCAGGCAAGGATGCTGGCAGTCTGTCTGGCTGTGAGCCTTTCTGTGGAGTGTGTTGAGGGCATCGAGGTGTAAAATGTTTCAGATAGTCAATTTCTGCTGCAAAACTGTTCAGTTTTGAACATTTTTTTGTTATCTTTAGTGGTCTCTGTCTCCTTTTCCTAGTCTATGCTAACAGTGCTAATCCCCCCCCTTGATATCTTCCTTTCCTTTTGATA
Organism: Serilophus lunatus; assembly: GCA_013399895.1. Classification (NCBI taxonomy): domain Eukaryota; kingdom Metazoa; phylum Chordata; class Aves; order Passeriformes; family Eurylaimidae; genus Serilophus; species Serilophus lunatus. The sequence continues at coordinate 8,731 of VXBA01002422.1, forward strand.
CTTTCCTTCTCTGCCTTAAAAATCTCTCTTTTTTTTTTCCACTGTTTCTTTGTATTGCACAGTACCTTACATTTAGGCTCTGTGAGCCTTGTATCGTACACCTTACATGTTAGGAAAGAGCTACACAGAGTATTTAATTGTGATGGAGTTTTTTGTTGTTTGATTTTTTGTGTGTTTTTTTCATTTGTTTTTGTTTGGTTTGGGTTTTCTTTTCATTCTGAAGAACAGAATGTTATCTTGTGGAATTGTTTTTATGATGATGGCTGCATCTAGACTTGATTGATCTACTTGGTGTCATCCAGATAATGTTTATGAAACTGCACAGAGAAACCAAATGTAGAAAAATACTTCTAATTATAATTTATTGCATGAATTAATCAACAAATTGAAATGTTTTCAAGTTCCTCTTGTGCAAGTTCCTTTTGTTTTCAAGTTCCTCTTGCTATATATGCTTGTATGAATATCTAACTCAGCAGATGCCACTGTTCATATCTTTTTACCTTTTCTGAGCTATTCTTTTAAATTTTGCTGAGGAGAAACTCCAACTTAGTTTAATTAGCATAGCTCCCCTTTTACTAAAACCTGTAAATCTAATCAGTGTAAAGTGGATGTAACTTGTTGACAAATGGAATGGGACTTTTTTTATTAAATGATTATTCCAAATTTTTCTATTGCTGTAAGTGATCATTCTAAATGAAAGTTCCAGTTAGTTAAGCTCCGATTGTGTTAAATCTCAACAAACAGTTAATTCATGAAGTGAAAGTTTGTCAATTTGTATGCTTCAAAACACAAAAGAGGAAGGAATAGATAATGACTAGTTTCTTACTAAAAGTGTGGTAAATTGTTTTTAACAAATGTAGCTGAAATAACTTCCATAAAAGATTTCAAGGGACAGAGAATGTCATTACAGGTAAAATATGTAAGAGAACTACTGGTATAAAATGTATATAGAAAAATGATTTTTCTTAATTTTAGCCCCATTATGAAAATGACAATTCAGACTTGCTTGTAAGTAGGTTTTTGCACAATCTTAGCAAGCAGATAATTTGTTTCAACCAGAAATTTTGTCATAACTTTTTTTTTCAGGCATTTATTCTTTTTGTTATTTTATTTGGTTTTTCTCTGACCCATGCCACCTACACCATTTTTCCTAACTTCTGCAGTAGTTGTAATTTTTGGATGACCAATTCTTCTGGGACAGAGTGCAAGACATCTACTTGTCATTTTGTTTGGTATGTAGTAATTTCAAATAGACTATGGGTGATAATCTTCTACTAGATCCTTCTAGAAAGATATGCTTTAACAATCTTTCTTTAAAAGATTCCCTACCTTTGTAAAGTAAATTTAGCATATTTAGTAGAATTATGTATTACATATATGTATTAATGTGTATAGTACTTAAGAATATACAAAGTTATGCACCTATAGAATCATGTACTAAAGAAAAGGTGCTGTTAATAAGGTGGGTTTGGTTTTTTACTTGGATGTAAGACTGAGATGAAACTGCAGTGGTTGGTGAATACATTCCAGATTTATTTTGGTAATTAGCAACATTAGTAACATGAGAATGCAGTACAAAATGATGCTTAAAATATAGGAATTGCGTAGAAATTTTCCCATTTCTATTTCAGCTATTTTGTTGTGTTTACTTCTTTGAAGAGCTGCAGGGAAATTTTTGGGAATAATGTATGTCTGTGTATTGGTAATATCCAAATATTTTTTGGCCTTATGAAGTATTTAGTAGGATCAGCCAGTGAGACTGTGTGATTTTTATATTTTTTTGTCATAAATTTGAATTTCTGCCATATGAATATTAGAAATACATTTTAAACACCAAAAAATTAAGCATTCTTATGCAACATGTGGTTTTTAGCTTATTAGCCCTCTCTGTACGGTCTCTGTTTTTTTTTCCATGTGTTTCGGCAAAAGTCAGGTTTTGAAATGTCAAAACCAATGAATCCTCCAAGACTGACTTTTGTGAGGGTGCTTTAGCATTGCTTTTCACAGTGAATCACGTAATTGTTATTAATGTACTAGCATTAGTGTATGTGATTGTCATCGTACTGCGTGTGAATCAAGGCCCTATAACATCTATTCTTTATTCAGTAGTTCATTTTTCAGATATTAGGTCTATGTAACTTGTTTAAAAAGAAAAAATGGGTTAAGGAAACTTAACAAAACTTAAAAAAATAACCCAGAGCTATTACTGCCAGTAGATGAAAGCTGATTATACTCTACATTTTTTGGCACTATTTTGAGATTAGTCAACATAATTTTAAAACTAATTAATTGAAAACTACATTTCAACATAATTCTTATTGCATTACCCCTAAAATTTTCTCTTTAATAGGTAAAAACCATATTTCATGGAAGTCTCTTGAAATGAATGAATTTTTTTTTTTCCTGTCTTCTCCCTTCCATTCTGTTTTTTAGTGGCTTATGTGGAAATATTTTGTACCAATCCAAAAGAAGAAAAGACGAAAGAGAATGTGGAATTTTAAAAGAATTTATGGGTGGAGATTAATTTCAAACACTAGATCATGTCTTGTTCCCATTTATGTGGCCAGTGTGGTGGGGAGGAATAAAAGGAGTTATTTTCTACTCCTCCCTGTCCTACCCCACCCTGCCCCATCCACAATGTTGAGTTTTTTTGTCAAGAGGCTATTAAGGAGTTGATTTTCTTTTGTCTTGTGAGAAGAAAAGAAAGTGCAGTGATACAGCTTCTCTTCCTTCTTTCTGCATATTAACCAGTAGAACTGATTGTTGTATTTAAACCAGCTAAGAAAATTTAGGAGACAGTTAGAACTCTTCTACTGTTGTTAGAGTAGATCTTGGATCAAAAGCTGCCATTTTCTTACTAAATTACTGGTTCTCTTCTAATGTCAGTATGGTATAAGTAAAAATATTATATAGTGTAGTTTAAACTTCTATATAGTTCCATTTATAATACAATCCAGAATGCAAAAATTTGCCTTGCTTATATTTATCCTGAGAAACCACGTTTTGTATATTCTCAGTATCAGCATATACTGACTTGTTATGTCTATACCTATAGGGTCAGGTTCATGTATGGAAAAATGGATGACACCGGCACCAATAAGATGCTAATAATGCCGCCACTTTATTGCGCTTTTTGGATTACTTTTATACAATTTTTACCTATACTTGTCCATGTTCTATTGGTCAGTTCTACTTCACGCGACTATCATACACTCTTTTAAGCTAGTATAATTGGCTTAAGGTGACGTATTATAGTTAGTGTCATCTATCTTGTTTTTTAGCTAAACTTCTCTGTTTTCTCAGACTATTGCTACAAACTTACTTTTTATCATGGTAATAATTCTTCAATTGATACATTAGCATTCTTTTTCTACAGCAAAGTTGGATACATCAGCATTCTTTCCCTAGAGCAAGGTTTCTAGGCCTGCTACATCAGTTTGCTTTCTCAGCCTATGGCTTTTAAGCTGCTACGCAATATTTTCCATATAATATACCCCAGCATATACCATATAGAGGTCTTTGTGTTGGCACAGAACATAGACATGTGTGCATAAATCTTAAAATATACACACCTGGATTTCTTCTTGATCTTACATTTCTGTATACCATCAGTAAAACAGAATAGCAGATTATAAAATTGCACAGCTTTGCTGCAATAAGAGAAAGGAAGAAGTGAAATACACTCAGTATTTGTAGATGGAGTTGCAATTCTTTCTGTTGTAAAATGTGTTAGAAGACATTCTGTTGCTTGGGACAGAATTAGGTATTTTATGGTGCCTCCAATAGCCAGTTGTAACCATAATCAGAAGACAGAGACCTAAACAAAGACCTGTGGTTTTAGTTTTGTTGGCCTATATATGTCTGATACAAAATTAGAAGACACGTGAAATTGTCTGCTCTTTTGCCAAGCGTAGGCACAACTGCTACTTGGAAACTAGTCCTTCAATTCCTGTTTTTTCCTGAGACTGAGAGACACAGCCTCTGTGAACTAAGGCTGGATTAGTATAATGTTCTTACCAGTGACTGCTTGAGAAGAAACAGAACTCTTATCATAGCCACTGGAGATTTTTTAAAGCATCTTAAGCCTAGAATTATGTCCATTTTTTTTTTCTTTGAGTCCCTCATATTCCGGGAATGTGAAATTCAAAAGAAACTGAGAAGTGTGAAGAATTGCTTTATGCCATTGGTGTACAATAGAAAGAGAAGTAAAATACAGGCATTCTTTAGTGGTGTTAATAATGTAAAAAGCCTTTTATCACATATCTATGTGCTATGTTAGGTAACTGAAAAGAAATCCACATATGGTCATGATAGCACTATGGACAATAGTGGTTGCTTTATTGTCAGCTTTGTAGTATTCTGTGCAGTAACAAAAGAATAAAATTCCAGATTTACTTTGTTAATTATGAATAAAGTGAGATTCTTAGTGCCTATAAAAATAAAAAATAATTTTAACATTTTCATTTCTTCATGGTTGCTAATCCTTTAGTCAAAGCAATCAGTGTCATCCTGAAAACTGTCTTGAAAAATGTAGCTTATCCTGAGAACTGTATTTATCTGATCAGTTGCCAGATCTTTAATCTCTTTGTAACTTCCAATTCTTTGCGACTAAGATTCTTGAGTAACTTTTTTTTTTTTTCTAGTTCAATGATTCTCATTTATTTGAGTGTGTCTTTTTATGTGTGCTTGCTGTTCTGTTGTAGAATTTTCTCTAGTATGTTAAAAAGGATAAATTAGTGTTCGGGATTCAGAGGAACATATTATCATCTAATGGCTTGAGTTGGACGATCATCTGGTTCCAAACCTTCTGCTGTGGGCAGGTACATTTTCCACTAGACCAGGTTGCTCATAGGCCCATCCAGTCTGGCCTTGAATTCTTCCAGGGATGGGGCATCCACAACTTGAGTAATGTGTTACAGTGCCTCACCATCTCACTATATAGAACTTCTTCCTAATAGCTCTTCTAAAGCTACCCTTGTTCAGTTTAAAGCCATTGTGCTTTGTCCTATCTCTACATGCCCTTGTAAAAAGTCCTTCTCCAGCTTTCTTGTCAGGCCCTTCTAGGTACTGGAAGGTGCTGTAAGGTCTCTCTGAAACCTTCTCTGCTCCAGACTGAACAACCCTAGCTCTCTCAGCCTGCTTTCATATGAGAGGTTTCCTGAGATGGAGAAGCCCAGATAGAATAAAGGCTGGGCTAAAGAATTTTCTACATAATTGACTTTTAAAATGTATTATTGTAGAAAAATAGATAAATATCTCAGAATGCTTAGTGAGCCATTGAGGAATTTGCCAGAAGCTTTTGGCAAGTATGGAAGAAGGAAGTTCAGTGTTCTGGGGAGGTAATTTTAGATCTTACCTCAGTTCTTCCACTGAGTGCAGATCACTCTTTATAACTCAAGTAAACCTTTTGTCTGCTCCATAGCCTTTTTCCTTAATAGCATCAGTCAGTTGCTCAAAGTAGGTTGCCGTTAGATGTGGTTCAAATCTCTCAAGAGTCCAAATCTGGGGTCTGTAGCTCATTTCCAGCCTTCCTCACCATGCCATATGCACTTAGCCAGTTATGCCTCCTTGACAGCAGGGATGCTGTGGAGACAAGTTAGAAAGAAGGATTGATAGTCACTGCTCCTTCCCCCTGTGCCTGTCTGGCCCAGATGTTACCCCCTCACACGTAATCCAGTCTGTCCACAAATGGCATCATCTCTCTCTTTCCAGATTTTTATTTTAGACAAAATAGGCTCTATATGGTATTACATTTTGCAGCTGCCACTTTTTATATTCATATAGCTAGTGTTGTTTTAGTTTTATATTCTTATATTTTGCAAGATGCATAAGACATTGTAACTGAGTTCCTTGAGAAACTGTTTTTTATTATATTATTCTAAGAATGTTATTATGAGGATAATTCTTGGCCTAATTATTTCTGTTTTATCCTGGATCTTAAAGGGCTTTTTGAGGGAAGGAATTTTCTTCAAAGTAATGGGAATTGGCAGAGCAAATCTTAATTGTTTATAGCTTTCTTGTAAAGTGAAGGATGCCATAAGCTTCAGAAAAATTTCCACCACAACATATTGGTTGAGTACGGGTTCTTCAACAGGAAGAATTCAGTTGTAACTGAAGATCTGGGCAAGTCTATATTTGCTTAGTCAGACAGCACAAGAGGAATGTTCTTACAGTATTTGGAAATAAGACAGATTTAGTCTGTCTTTTTTTTTCATTGTTATGGAAACTGCTTCTGCTATTTTTAAACATAAGGAAGTAAGAGGGAGTTGTTTGCACTACTGGAACTCTGTATCATCTCTTCATGGCATTGACATTAAATAACCATCAACTGTTAGGTGTTTTGAACTAATGCATATTTGCCAAAATTTGATTTTGAAATATATGCACAGTGTGAGATGACATATTAAAATTCTAGAGTCACTGAATTGCCTCTCTAAGCAATTGCTGTTTGCTGCTTCATTTAATAAATAATACTGTATATAATAGTATGTATAGATGAATATTTATTTATGTACATGTACTTCATACCTTTCTTTTGTTTCTTTTAGCATGGCCGTAGAACCAAAATGGATTATTTCCACTCTGAGTAGAAAAAGTACCAGATTCTGATATGGCAATTTAAGAAAGAAAAGAAAAAAAAAACCCTTTGCATCAGCTATTTTCTATGAAGTGTACCTAAGCATGTTAAATTTTTCCATGTGCCAAGAAGTACTGCTTAAACAGCTGAAATACTTTGGCATCTATTTTGATACCTCTTTTTTAGTAGCCTGATCACTTTCAACATGTTCAGATCACCTCCTTATTCAATGGAATATTTCAGTAATTAGTTCGGTAACATTTTTACAAATATGTATTTAATTATTTTATTAGCATAAACATTACAGAAACCTCTTTTTATTCCTCAATGGATCTTCAGCTCTTTCCTGATATTTGAATGCTGTTCAGAGAAAGAGACATAAGTTTCAATTTCCTCAGGCAAACAGGGTTACCCAGCCAAGGTAACTCCCACTAGCAAGGTGTCTAACAGGAGATTTTTTTTCACGTAAGTAGGAAAATCTGTCACTTTTTCTGTGCTTTTAGAAGGAAATTATAGTCTCAGTTGCACTTGGTTCACAGAGCCTTTTTCTTGTAGATGCTTTTTATTTTTTGTGAATATGTATAGTGAGAATTTTTTTTCTGTGCCCATTTGGTGACTTAGACATCGTTATAAACTTTGGTCTATTTCTTCTTTATCAGTTTGGAGGCTCTCTGCAGAAAAAATCCTCAATATTTATGGATTAAATGCTTGTTGGCAGTTTAGGGCTCAGATGAATTTTGAACTTCTGTAGATGGTTAATTAATTTTTTTTAGATTTTCCCTGACAGTTTGTTGTGTAGGAAAAGGTATTAATTTTTAATTTTCCCATGTGTTGAGTTATAGTCAGTCCAGTTTCATGTTTGCTTTCAGAAAAGATGAAAATTTTTCACTGATTTACAGATTTTATTTGCTGAAAATAATTTTAAAGTTAAAATTTTGCAGTTTCTTATGCCTTCTGTCTCTTCTCCTTTCCTTTTCTGCAAGGTGAATATATAACTTTTTTTTTAAAAAAATTATGTAATTGGAGACAATTATAAAATCTATATATAGGAACTGATAATAACTTTCTAAAAATATTAAAAACATTAATTATATATGGGTGTTATGGTTTAAATTAGCTGAAACTTTAATGGTGGTTTTGAATGTGTACTTCTTTGGGGTTATATCAAAATGTTTAATTACCAAATGAAGTTTGATTACCCGTTAATACAGAAGATTGTAAAGATTTATTTTTGTTTCCTATTGTAAATCAGAAAAGGAGCTCCAATAAACTTGGTGAATCAGATGGTTTGATATATAAAAATGGAAATCCAGTTATATATGATTAGTATAAAAACTGATACGTTTCTGTGACTTACTGGCAGGGATTTTGGTACATCTTTTATTAGAGTCAAAGTAAAACTGCAGAGATTTTTTTTCTTCCTTTTGACTTCCCCTCTCTCCTCAGAAGATTTAGGCCAAGTTGTTTGAAAGTTCTTTCATGTTCCTCTGATTCAACTATGTCCTATTTTATCTCTCTGTTATGTTGAAAATTTTCCTGAGCTCCCTAAACTTGTGATCATAATCTCCCTATGCCCTGATAGTCTCTTGTGAAATGGAATGAATTAATTCATGTGCTAGGCTAATTGTTGTCAGTTTGGTACATCCTCTCACACTCTCAACCCTCACTTGGGAAACGTCATGGAAAATGCCTTCTGAAATGCTAAATCCTTCTTTCTCAGGTTCATTTAAATTCAGCTGGAGCTTCTGGAAGGCAAGCAACTGTTGAAAATTAAGCAATTAGCCTGCATGCTTAAGAAAACAACATCCACCATTATGTCTTATATATTATTCTGATGTTATTGATCTGAACTGTTTAATTAATGTTTGAGAATTCATTAACATAAATAAATTATGTTCAAACTATACTAAAATTTATTGAACTTTTCATCTGAGAAATTCTGATAATTACAGATTTAAAAAGAAGGTATTATGGTTTACATAGCAGATTGAGCATGATACATGTTAAAATGGAAAATTATTTTCCTCTGCTTTCCTTTTTTTGTCTTTTTTGCTTACCAAACATTGCGAAGTACCTTTGAAAAGTCACTGGAGTTGGAGGGGAAATGCTGGTAATTAAAGGAAAGGCAGCTACTTGCTGCAGCATTTCTGTATTTCAGAAGGATAGAATTCTGTGTGGAAAAAGAGCAGTGTATAATTGCAGAATAAATAAATGCTTACAATGTTGTGTGTTGTTCTCTCTTCTGTGAAAGTTGTTTTAAATTAGGCTGAACAAATGTTATGTATCTTTTAAGTGCTCTGTTCTAAAAGAACAGAGTACTAAAACCTCTGCTTCGTGAGAATACTCTTAACACATCTTAATGTCTTCTACAATGATTCTCACAGGATTTCTTTTAAGAAATTATTACATTTTTCTATGGTCATGTAATAAGTTATCTGTATTACAATGAGAGCTAGATGATAGAAGAAGCACTGAAAGCAGTTTAAAAGTGAGGGGTTTTTTTGAAAGCTCACCCCTTTTTCATTGGAAAGCTGGGTGGGTGATGTAAACTACTCTTATCTGCTGTAGTCTAGCCTAGTTCTATTATTTACTGTATAAACAATTACAAAAACATATATCCAGAAATGACTGTACTACTTTAGATATCAGTTCTATTAGGGTAATCTACACCAATTGTATTAGGTTTTTCAGGAAGTTTTTCAGCTATGGTGTATCAGAATCATGGATTTTGTGGTTTTAGGCAAGAACCTAATCACAGGGCCCTACACATAAATCTCCCTTGGGCAGGACTGGTTTTGCACATTCTCTACATACAGCATGTGATTTTGCAACTGAATTTTGGGCTATTTTAAACATGTCTGATGTGTATTCAAATCACTTATCAGCTCCTAACTAACCTTCAGAGTAATTTGAAAGCTTTTGGATGTGCAGTGTCTGAATACTGATTATAAGAACATTGTGGCTTCCCTAGACGCATGCAGGTCACAGGGCCTGATTGAGGATAAAGCATTTTCAAATGAAGAAATCTGGTTATAGAACAGCCACCCACTTTCCTTTGTCCCTCGCTAAGCACCCCGATTGGTGGCCGTTAGGATATCAAATATTGTAAACGGGCATGGCAGCCAAGTCACATGTTACTTTGGTATCTCTTGTCTTTTCTGGCCTGAAAACATGAAGCAGTTTGGAACACAAGTTTTAGAGGACATTGGCATAAATTATGGTTTGATGGTCAATATGAAATATTGAAAAGTTTGAACATCTTTGAGAAAGAGTCTTCAGGAAGAAGAAGCACATAATTTTAACGTTATTTATTTATGCATATATCACCCAGGCATAATTGTGAACCCAAAAGTAGAAACAATGTAGCAGTAAGGATTTCATTGTGGTCGGCAGCTTGAACCAATGTCACTCAGGCAGCAGCTTAAAAATCTAAGACAGCTCTAAATTCAAAGAATATTTAAAGCAATGTATTCATAAAATCTACAGACAAGATAAATAAAGATTAATGCAGTACAGTGATATTTTATGTGTCCATCAATAAACCTTAATTTAAATGGGATTATAATTTGAGTTTGTTTTCTTTTTTGACTTAGCTATTATTTTCTTGTGTATATGTTTTAATGAAATAGCTAAGACACATTTCATTACTGCACAGTCTAACAAAGCAATTTCACGTTGCTGAAGTTGGTTGATTTAGTGATTAATGTATTTGTTATGCTTGCAGTTAAAAAATACATTTGTGTAGTGTAGGCTAATTACTGATTCACTTGGATGATGATACAAATCCTTTTGCCATTGTGGTTTGATAGTTTATAAACAGTGAATGAAATGTCAGTAATTTTATAAGGGAGAAAAAATGTGAAGTTTATAGCACGAGTGAAACAGTGTATGATTTACCAAAGTAATAATGTGGCTGAAACACTGAGACAAAGATAGTGAGTCTCTATCCAAGTTGATTATTTCCATTTTACACACAGCTTGAGCATTGTGGATGCAATTTTTTTTGGTCTTCTATTTTCATCTTCAGGAGATGAGTTTTATTGGTTTCACTGAACTTCTTTTTCAAGTGACGCGTTCTCTATTAGATACTCAGCATAGATACCTGTTGCCAAGCTTGCATTCCTAATAACAATGAGTTGCACAAGAGCAGTGAGGTTTTGCAATCTGTGTTGCTGGTTCCCCCATAAGAGTATTGATACACATTTAAAACATTACACTGGTTCAATTAGGTCTTGGTCTTAATGGGAAACAGCTTATTTCATGTGTGCATAAAGTTTCTAAATCTCTTTAAATACAATTTAAAAGAAAAAAAAAGTCACAGAAGCAAGGGGAAGAGAAATGTCTGCTCCAAAGTGTTAAAATGATATTAAAGTAATTTTAAAAATTACTTGTACTGTGACTCAGATGCCAAATTCACTAAGGCATTCTGAAAATTTAGTTTTGATTTTCTTTTTTCTGTCATGGCTTCAAAATGATTCTTGGTACTTTTCACGTTCACTATGGTGATCTAAAAGAGTCGCGCTAGAGTTTTTTTAGAGAAATGGAATCCTCCTGAAGCAGTGGGAAATCTCTCAAAGTCAGTTTTGTGATATAATGTGACTTTATACTTTAATTATTTAATGATAACAAGTTGCTGTTCTGTTTGATCAAGAAACAAAACCACACTGTGTCTTACAGATTAATTACATTTTAAAAACATATATGTAGTCAGTAGCATCATTGATAAGTATGCAGTCGTGTTGATGTCTTTCAGATACCTTTAGTAGTTCTCTATTAGCAGGATATAATGGTATCATAAGTGCTTTACATTACTGTGACCCCATTGCAGTCTACACCTTCCTCTAGGAAGAGATGCTGATCTCTCTCTAGTGACCAGCAACAGGACGTCAGGAAATAGAACAAAGTTGCATCAGGGGAAGTTCAGATCAGTCACTAGCAAAAGGTTCTTCACTGAGGAGATGATTGGTCAGTGGAAGACACTTCCCAGGGAAGTGGTCATGACACCAAGCCTGTCAGAGGTTAAGGAACATCTCAATGATGCTCTTAGTCATATGGTATAGTTTCAGGTGGTCCTGTGAGGAGCAGATAGTTGGAGTCAATAATACTTCTGTATCCCTTCCAACTTGAAATATTTTATGATTTATTTTATTACTTAAAGCAGACAATGCTTTCTTAACAGGAGCAGTCTTCAATGGAGCTTTATTAATCAGCTCTTACCTTGCTAGCAAGAGCAAAGCCAAATTAAATGACAAAAGTTTTGAATCAACAACTCTTTTTTTTAACCCTGTAATTAATTCTATATGTCTCAGCACTCTCATTTGAGTACTGTAACCTGCTTAAAACAGGGTGATTAGTAACTGATAAACATCAGCAAAACCTGTTGCCACCTAGAAGAAAACAGGAGGCCTTCAATCCCCTGCTTTTTATCTGCCTAACAATAAGAAAAGACATGTTAAATACATCCCTGTGAGCTCCTTAGATGCCTTTGGTTGCAGTTTTCTGTGTGCTGTTAAGCCACATTCTAATCAACATGCTAGAGAGCAGGGAATTTGATTTCAGGGTCCTGATCCAAGTGCTCTGAATTTAATCTGCACTATGTTACACTGCGGTATTGTAGCAATACTGTGAGTTTTCAAATACTTAATTCAATAATCCCTTTCAAAAACAGGTATGCCAATCTATATCTTCCAAAATCAGTGTTTTCAAATACAGTCCAAAGGCTTTGTTAATAGAATATTATTTGATGGATTAGTATAAAATTGTTTACAAAACATTGAAATTTGTTTTTCTTCTCCCACTCACTCTAGACAATTGATTTAGAGGGGTTCAAGCTGTTCATGAAGACTTTTCTGGAGGCAGAGTTACCAGATGATTTCGTTGAGCATCTTTTTACATCATTTAGCAACAAAATCTCTCACTGTAGCCCATTAATAAAAAACAAACCACAGCACCTTTCTGCAGGTAAGTAATAAAATCACAGTAATAAAACAGCAGGGTGAGAGAATCTTTAGCTCTTTTACCTCTAATAGGTATAAATATATGGAATTCTAGACTACATGCTGGGGGGGAAGTTGTTCTGATACTTGTGAAATTAGAGAAACAATCATGATAAGAGATACTGTGAAAAGAAATGGAAAATAAATGGTTTCATCTTTTTAATTTAATACAATGATGCAGTTGAGACACCAAGTGGACAGTCTTTGTCATGTTAATGCTAATCAGATTGCTATGGTTGCATGATCTTGCTGCCTACTCTACTATATAAACATGTAGAAGCCTTCAGAGCTTCATGCACAAGGCTCCTGCTGGTGCTCTGTTGTTTCTGTGCCCAAATACTGCTGTTTCTCTTAATCGTCTAGAAGGGATTCTGTTGCTAATAATCGTACATACTTAGCAGCTACTGATACTTTAAATATTATATAAATGTTTGCAGTATTTCACTGAAAGTGATTTTGGGTTCAGAGGACACACATGCAAAATATTGTTAAAACTGTCGACTTACCAAATTTTATAAAACTTTCCCGAAGTAATTTAAGGTTACCTTCCTAACTTGAAATACTTGGTTTAGCACTTCAGTAGCTGGAGAACTCAAAATCCAGTAGCTAAAAGTAGAAGCTAGACTAATTTATTGAAATAGTCTCAAGCACTTAGAGCAATGTATCAAATGGTTTGATGGGTACTTAATTGCTTAAATTCTTTATATGTAGCTTAGGTGCGTTCAAGTTGCATCTCATCCAGAAATTGTGAATTTGGTACAAGTACTACTTTTATTTCATTTAACTGAAATGTTACATTTTCTTGCAGACACAAGCACTAGCTTTCCATAGATGTCTCAGTGTACAATACTAATGGTAGCCTTTCAGATATTGTCTGACGTGTTTTTTCTTTTAGTGTGTGCCATTGTCAACTATGTTAAATAGATGCTTTTCAGTTATTTAAGTTTACAGTACATGTTACTTCCACTTGTTAGCACTACATTTCCTGACAAAAAACACCAACCAACCAACCGAGCAAACTTTTTTAGCATCTTCTATTATAATGTAATGGTCATTAATTGAATTTAGACTTAACTGGAAAAACTTTATGCTAGCAAAGCTTGATCACCACATCAAGGGTGTGGCTCTTCATATAATTTTTTTTTTTTAATTTGAATTGTGTCCTTCAGATAGCATTTTTATCCTTTCTACTCAGAACTGCCATGGACACATTTTCTTCCACAAATATCTGCTGTACGTAGTACATTTCCAGCTTCTTGGGCTTTTCTTGTTAGTTATTTATCAGTTCCATGTGCAGAAGAGCAGTCTTAATAGAAAAAGGAGTCATCAGTTGTTGAAGTATTCAAAAACTTCTGTTGCTAATTGCAGCCTGATAATGACTTCTGGGTTTAGGCAAGTCATTTAGATCAGCAATTTAATCCCTTTCCCTGAAAGATGCTTTGCAGTGGAATCCCTAAGAGCATATCTATATGCATTTATTCTGTGCTGCAGCATCTATTTTGGATGTCATAAAATTTCAGCGTTGTAGTTTTTTCAACTCCAAATATAAGTTCTGTTGCCTACGAAGTTTTAGCAGCATAATTTCATTTCAACTTTCATTAGTTTTAACATCTCATTTATGTTTTCTTTGTGATTTCATCAATGAATGGCTTCAGCAATAAACATGGACTGTACCAGCCGCTAAAATTTGTAGTCTTCTACCCTTTTTGCCTGTAACTCCAATAGCAGCTGCCATTTAATGGTGCATATTTATTTATGTATTATTCTATGTTTTCACATATGTTTTCTGACTACTAGAATTTTAAGAAATCATCTTTTATCATTCTGGTACATGGTATTGCTATGGTTTTGACACTTCATCTGTTGAAATGATAATAACTGGTTTTAGGTCATTGCCAGATTTGCAGCTAAATTCTTCTCAGTATAGGCCATACATACCTTTCTTCACTTTCGCCATAATTCTCTCCAATATGTTTTATTCTTATTTGTGGTGGAATTATAATAATGATAATTATTATAATTATTAAAGTTGCTATTATTATTGCTGTTGTCTAAATGGTGTGCTAAGATTCTTACTGTAATGCTACCTCTTAACTTTTTTTCTACTCCACTAACTATTCCCAGTTATCTTATTCTGTTACTAAAGACTTTAGAAATAATATAACATGATACTGGCTTAGGAATCTTCCATATGTATTTAGCTTAATACCAGAAAGACAATTTGATAAATTTTTATATCCAAAACATGTTCAGAGAGGCAGTTCAGTTCACTTCATGCCAGAGTTATTTGTGCTTGAAAATATACTGTTTGTATTGTAATTCAATTGCATGAGATTTAAACTAAATGTTACATCTTGACCATTTGTAACATTAAAAGGGAAAAACTGTGCAGTAGTAAATCTTGATGTGCAAATGGAAATTATGGAAACCTTTGGTTCAGGATACCTAGTAATTTTTACATGTTACAAATAGTGAAACAAGCCTGACTGTACTGGAAAGTAAATTTGTCAGAAACATTTAACATTCTTCTGGAAAATGGAAAGGTAGGTAAGAGCCAGAGAAGATGACAAGGAAAGTAGTAGGGTTCATCAATCTCTCTGGTATATACTTGTTTTTCACTTGCTGTCTTCTGGTCCACTCATGTCTGTTTATAAATTGTATTTTCAGTTAAGGTCTCTGAAGAGAGATGGAAACAGATGCCAGGTAAGCAGCAACACTGTGAGTCATCTGTAAGTCAGCACATTGCAGTCAACCCCTCCCACCTCTGATCAAGAAATAATAATTTAACCTGTACCTTGCAGCTCATGATAAGTTAAAAAATACCTTAAAATTTTTATTTCTTTTCATTTGGATTTCAGGACTACATATTTTTGGAGAAGAGTTGTCTGAAGTTTTAAAATACTTTTTATTCTCTGAATAAGATGCACATGACTGGAATGTGAACTGTTTGTGTAAATTGTGTGATTAAAGCTAGTATCTTAATTGAATAACATTTTATAATGTTTTAATTTAAATGGCACTTAACTGACATGCAAGGTCATTAAATAGGATCTATTAAATATTTTTATTCATTTAACTATTTATTCTCAGTGTTTATTCCAGAAACCATGAACATGAACTTGATTCCAAGATACATTTTCTGCGCGCCAATTTGCTCTTATTTACCAAATATGATTGTTCTAACGTGTGTACCTTGTTAAACGTAGACGTACCTTGTAACATGTAGACTTTAAAGATGTCTTCAGACAGCAGTGAAGTATTTCAAGATAAAAATAGAGGCGTGGGAAAAAAAGCAAAATTCAAACCAAAATTCTGTTTCCATTTGCTACAGTAATTAATTTGTTCAAGACAAATGGACGAGAGAAATTATTTATGCAGTTTACGTGCGCAATGATGGATCTATTCTGAATTAGTTATAGAAAACATTTAAGAAAAGAACTTTTTCAGAGTTTCATCTTTGATACCACTAAAATCAGTGAGAAATGTAACAGACTTGGAAAGCAAGTTTTATTACTACTCTCTCTGTTTTCTGCTGTCCTTCTCATTTTTCCCATTTTGATCCTTCAGATTCTCATAATATCATCAGCATTTATCATACTAATACTGTCCTGAAACCAAAAAAGTTTGGCAATTTTGAAACTTGGATTCCAAGTGGTACACTGGAGCTGTTATTAATCATAATGTCTGAGCATTTAAATTCTGTGTTTATTTTCTCAGTAGTCTGTCCCTGAGGCTTCCATGTTGTAAATATGTACTGCACTGGCACACATATGCCTGTGTTTTTGGGATAACAGTACACTTGAGTGCTAACAGAGTTTGACACTAAAACATCTGTGATTAGTGTCTGAGATTCATATGAAACAAAGATGCATGTATGCAAGAGTTATGTTTTCATTTTCTACTTATATTGTATGTTAAGTCTAATGGAGACTATTGGTTATTTCCAGGTCTGAGGCTTAACAAAGGTACCTCGACCTCCAGACCTCCTACTCCTGCCAACTTACATTTACCAGACATGATCCAGCTGAAAGATATTGTTTGCTATTTGTCGCTGCTAGAAAGAGGAAGACCTGAAGACAAGCTAGAATGTATGTTCTCTTTTAAAGATGATTTTATATATTCATTTCCACAAGTAATCAAATACTCTATTTCTGAGTTTAAGGACCATTTTTGACTAGCTGGATTATAAAAATGAGGTTCTAGGTGACTGTTGTTGCGGAAATGAATTTTTATTCTTGCTAATAGTATTAATTTGATGAGATTTTAAATAAATTTGTTCTAACTTGCACTTGCTAAGATGAGGAGTAAGGATTGTATATTCCATAATTAATCTTTTTTCTACTGTCATCCTTTGATTAGTACCAGATCTGAGAAATACAAATGAAGTATACTGATCTTATATAGATGGAATGAATAAGCTGTACTAAATAAGATAGTTCAAACAAAGAATAGCTGTTGATAGGCAATGTTAATGAGTATTGAAAAGCCAAGAATGATCCAACTCTGCATCACTGTTGGGAATGAGTGTTTGACATGTGAAGTTAGAAATTACTTGGCTTTTTTTAGTTAGGGACCTGAGTCATTAAAGTGCAACACCTCTACTGATTGAAAAATAACTGCGAGTTTGATCTGTGAATTGGAGAAGAAAACCCACAGGAACGTTTTTCCCTATTGTGGAATTTTAGAAGCCACTTTTTCATATCGATAAACAGCCAGTTTATCAGTTTATACAGTTCTACACATAAATAACGTGTCTATAAAAGATCTGTGCGATCGGGCTCTAATATGCATATTATCATATTCAGTGTGATAGGACATATAAACAGTAGACTGCTTCTGCCAGAATAAGAAATTCATTACATAGTTGCATGACTATGTGTTGTTGAAGTATCTCGATGTTTCGTTACCTGTACTTAGCTTGCAGTGGCAACTTTGTACTGTAAGATTATTGATACCTTTGCCTCAGCTAAGATTAAAAGGAGCCATACACCAGATGTGGTAATGCCAGTTTAGTATCACATGACTAGAACCTGAGAATGTGTGTGTGAATGTGCATTCAGAACACAAACGCAAAAAACTTAAGTTCCTAGGATTGAATTTAGCTTACGGTGTAATAACTGTTTTATGGTAGTGAGTTATTCAAGCCTTATCAGAGCTCCAAATAGCTCAATGCATGAACTATAGCATGAAATGGAGATCAATTGCCTCCCCTGGTGTTGGGAATTGGTATGGTGAAAAGGATGAAGGATGGAAGAGCAGGTGATAATTATAGTGTAGGGGTTTTCCATGAACTTCCTGTAATAGGAACTGCATGTGCACAAGATTATGTTCTATGTCATTCAGGAGAGAGACAGCATGATCTAATAGGTGTATGGTACTTACATGTTTCTATATTCAAGGTCATTTACATTTACTTCCTCTAATTATGGGCATGGTTATTTTATAAGTTTGTTTTCTACTTTGTCATACAGAGTTGAAATATATCACATATTGTCACTTAGTATCTTAATTTTAGCTTATTCTGTACCATTAATATGCAGACTTTCCCACTGATTTTAAAAGATTGACTTGGCCTGTGTAGTTTGCATCAGAGCGTCTATCCAGTTGTTTTTATCATTTTGTTGTTTGTTTTTTTTCTCCTAGAGTATGTAAATCAGCAAAAGCATGAATATTTAGCAGGGTATGAATAGAAAAAAGATTGCACGTCAGACCAGTAGCGCAGTTTTTCAAAGTCTATCCAAGAGAACAGATTGAGACTTTTCACTACCCAATACATATATAATTGGGAAGACTTTGTTTGCTACAAAGGTGAAACACTTATAATTTTACTTATGTCTGATTCTAAAGGACTGATTAGAATTACTGATTCATGTTAAGGGGAAAAAAAAAGGTTGTAAGCACTACTTCTCTTGAGTACGTAAAGATCACAGAGATGCTAAAACTTGCTCTTGTGATAACTGTATCACATTATTCTAATCAGTGTATTAGAATCACAGAGGAGGATAAAATGATTAGAACTTTATCACTGAGTGATTCAGTGATTCATCCCTCTGGAAACTGTGAATACTTAATGATACCTTTGCCAGATAATATTAGCTGTCAAGCTCTGAGATGCTTTGGTAGAAGGCCTAATAGCAGGGACAGTACCAATCTCTGGTTACTTTTGGCATTAACTGTTGTTTTGTGCTGAAACTTTTCTGCTATGTAACTCCAGGCAATGAAAGAGACTTTTATAGTTTTTCTTAGCCTGTAACTAATGAATAATGGATCTTTGTAGCTTGAAACAATTTACTACAGTAAATATCATCAATCTCATATTACAGCTCTTAAGAATAGTACATTGTAGTGACAAAAATTGCTGAAGTGGTAGAGCAGTATAGTATTCACCTTTTTCCTCCACAGTTAGATGAACAACTTATTCCCAAGATGTAGGATATAAGGGAAGAAATCTAACCCATATAACAGTTAAATATGTTTTACTGTAAGTCCAAAAATAATCGCATTCTTTCTGAACTTTGCTTCCTATTTGCTAGGAATTTTTTGTCTCACTTCTCATTATAGTGTTTTTTGAAAACTATGATAAACTTCTCTAGGAGAATTTGCATTTGCTGTGGACCCAATGTGGTGGGATTCTTCACTGTTAAATAGGTCATATTTTTCCAAAGACATCTGATAAGACAGTTTGTAGCAGATTGCTTGGGTTTTACTGTCAGTGAAGGCATTGAAGTGTCCTGGAACCACCTCTACATGGGCTGACTTTCTTCATCCCTAAAAAATAGGTCCAGGGGTAAAAAAAATAGTGCTTTTGAAGGAGATGGTGAATGTTTAGATTTCAGAACTCTGACATACTCACGGAAAGTAGGGGCAAATAATGAGGTATATGTGGGCTTCTGGATTTCGTCTTTGGTATTTTAACAGTATTCCTACCAAAGCTGCAGGCTTCTTTCTGTTCTGCAGTATGATGTAGTATATGATCAGCTGAATAAACTGCTTTCAAATATCTTGGTAATGGTGAACTTACTCATTTTTACGGCTGGAATCAAGTCATAATATAATTTTCAAAGTATATATTTTCTGGTTACTGTCAAAATGCACCTTCTTCTCTGGGTGACTCCCACAAACACTGGAAATACACTTTCAAATTGAAGAAGCAAGTATGGTCCTCAGAGAAGTCCTGCTGGCAGCTTGTAAGGAATGTTTACTTTTTGTATTTTAATTATTGGATACCTAAAATGTTACTCCTCTGTTTCATTTAGTTGATCAGAAAATAATTTCTAAAGCAATATCACTATTGAATAGTGATAGCTGTGACCAAGGGAGTAGGATAGCATTGTTATGACTTAAGCAGGTTTATCTACATTTGCCTGACCAACTGTATGTTATCCAATATCTGGTGAGACAGCAGAGAAGGGCCTTTTGGTGGTATTCACCATGAATACAGATCACCTCTAGAAGGAACCAGAATTAAATCCACAGACGAAACTGCTGTTGAAGTGATTGTGTGGAGAAGGTGCAATTACACTGTCTGGCTAATACATCTTGTTGGCGGTACTGTGACAGGGCAGTTGTTGAGTGAATCTCTCACATAATACAGCTTGTTTGGTGAGTCTGCAGTTAGAGTGATCATTAAAAGAAAATGTTAATATTTTGCAAGTAAACTTGTGCTTAGTTGTTTTGTGTTTTGGTTTGGAGTTGTTTTTTTATGAAAAAAAAAAAAGTATTAACTGTGTTTTCTAACCAAGTTTTCTTCTCTTTTTGTTTTCTTTTCAGTTATGTTTCGCTTGTATGATACAGATGGGAATGGATACCTGGATAGTTCGGTAATGTTATTTGTGTATTTTAATGCATTGTAAGAGTATGTCATAATGACATGCCTCTGAAAAACTACATTAATACAAATCAAGTTCTTATTTATTGCGAATTATTAGAAGTAGTATGAAGTATAGTTGATAAAAAGTCATCCATTTGAAGAGTATCTTTTGGGTTTTCTTTTCCAATAAGCTACTGCTGCTACTGCTGTATAAATTCTCAAATGCTAACACTGCTGTCACAGAGACCTTCCTATTCTATAGTCCTGTGATTTTTCATCATATTACTGTAGGAGACACATTAATATGATAACAAAAATTCTAGTATGCTGCTGGGAGATGTGTATGAAAGCACTATTTGTAAAGATTTCATTAAAAAGAGAAAATACGAGAGTTGGACAGTGGATTTATGTGGAAAGATGTCAGAACTTCCATGTTATTATAAAGAACAGCGGAACAATATTAAAGCTAAAGTTTTAGGGAGTAGCCCAACCAAATGTTTGAAGAAAAATCAGAGATATAGCAATAATAAAAAATTGTAACTATTTTTTTCTGTTATCTAACAGAAAGAAATAAGTTTATTGGCAGCCTTCTTTTTTATTTTTTTTTTTTGCCCCTTCTTTTGTATCTCCTGGAAGCAAGACATCATAGAGTGGATTGGTGAAGAAGAGGAGGTGATTCCCATAAATCAGAGAGAAATACGGATGCTAAATTATATAGGGATATGAAGTAAATATAGTATCATAGTTTAGGCAATACAAAATGTGAATTAGATATCAAGATACATGTACTATGTTTTTGGAATGGTACTCTCCAATTTGGTTCTCCCACTGAGACACTCAAAACCTCACTGCCGTTCACTTGCTCCCCTGCTGTGGCAGGTTGGAGAGGAGAATTGGATGCACAAAAGTTAAAGATATGATGGGTTGAGATATGGACAATTTTCTGGCAACAGCAATGAGATAAGTTACGAAGAGTAACAGCAACAACATTAATAACAAATATGTACAAAAGAGAGTAATTCAGATGCAAAATGCTCACTGTGGAGCCTGACCCGACCTGACCACAGGCACCAACTGGTGTTACCTGACTGCTTCATCTGCTACACTCACTCTACTGGAAGGAACCCCTTTCCCATGTCCCTGGAAATGACATGAGGTGTATAGAATAACCTCTGTGTCCTAGCCATGCCCGTTCCTGGCTACTGCAAAAATTAAACCTGTCCTGTCTGGAACCAAGACATTGTCTACAGCTATCTACAGTCATGCCCAGATTCTATACATTAAACCTGTATACATGTATATAAGCATACAGAGAGAGAGAGAGAAGCATGAGTATCATTTCCAGAATCAGTGGCTGTCCCTCCAAGATGTCTTCTGCTGAGTTCATTTAGTCCATGACTGTGGGTTCTATCCAGCCTAGAGGCCTTCCAGTGCAGGAGGACTGCTGTGATGTTGACCAATAGCAAACTGTTTCAGGAGCTCATGACTGGTATATCTAGAGCAGTCTTTACTCATTGTCCTTGGTAGTTACAACATGCTGTGGCAGTGTCATTCAGCAACCAATATTATGCAATTCAGCATTAAAGACTGTTCTCACCCAAAAATCACATAACCTTAAGGTACAGCTTGTGTTTCCCTGTCCTTCTGCATTACTCACCAAATGGACCTGAGTTCTTGATCAAAAACAATCCCACAGATTGATTTGCTTTTGTTTGAGGCGGGGCTAATCCAAACTGTCTTCTCTAACATGTTCCTCATGTGCAGTATGTGAGTATAAGGGGACTTTATCCCCTTATATTGTACGTGGAGATTTTGATTGAGCAGGGTCAGCTTGAGTGGTGGAGTCTTTAATTGGGTCGCCCTTGCTAAATGTAGATCCTAACATTTGGAGGTTCCACTACTCATTGCTTTCAGGGTGGTTTTTAACAGTCCATTGTATCATTTAATTTTCTCAGAGACTGGTGCATCATAAGGAATATGATATTCATGCTCAATACCATGCTCTCTGGCCCAGGTGTTTATGAGGCTATTTTTGAAATGAGTCACATTGTCTGACTCAATTCTTTCTGCCATGCTGCCCCAGGACTTGCTTTTCAAGGCCCAAGGTGTTGTTCTGGGCAGTGGTGTGAGGCATAACGTATGACTTAAGCAACATAAGGTTGCTTCCACCGCTGTAAGCGCTGTAAGGCACGTTGTTGGGTTTGCAGCAGTGCGATAAAATTAATCTGCTAGGCCTCTCCATATTTCTATTTCAGTCATCTCCCACTGTACCGCAGAGGCTTTGCCTGCTTGGCTTGTTTGATTGCAGTGCATGTTTTTCAGTTATGGATAACCTGGGAGATAGTGTTATGAGCCCACCAAGCCAGAAGTAATGTACCCTTTGTTACCAGTCCAGGTCCACCTGAGACACTTTAATCTTGGCAGCTCAATCCACCTGTCAGTTATTGCAATGTTCTTTGGTAGCCTGACTCTTGGGTACATGTACAAGTACACAACGTACTTCTACAGCAAACTTCTGTACCTGAGAAGCAATGTCTTGCCACAATTCAGCAGCTGAGGTGGGCTTACCTCTGTACTGCCTGTTGGCCTTTTTCCATTGGTCCCACCACTCCCACAGAGCATTGCTACCATCCATGAGTCAGCGTAGAGTAGAGTGTGGGCCATTTCTCTCACTCAGTGATACATATAGCCTGCTGGGCAGCTTTCGGCTCTGCAACCTGACTTGGTCCGCCTTGTCCGTTGGTAGCTTCTGCAACTCACTGTGTAGGACTTTATACAGCAGCTTTCCATTTTCAGTGTAGCCCTAAAATACGGCAAGGAGCCATCAGTAAAGAGATCGTATCACTTTTCATTTCCCAATAGCTTATTGTATGGCGGAGCCTCCTCTGTACGCATTACCTTTTTGTCCGATGATGATAATCCAAAATGTTTGCCTTTGGGGCCAGTTCACGATAACTTCCAGGTTTCTTGGGTGATTGGGGTTCCCTATTCAAGCTCACTGTGTGATCAGTGTGACCAACTTACTCCATGTAGCATCAGTGGCATGATGTATGAAAGCGGTTTTCTTTTTGAATATCCAGCCCAGCAGTCTGGCTGACAGTTGAGGTGTCAGGAGGAGCTGTGCTTCTGTGCCAGTCACTTCTGAAGTGGCTGAACCATTTCATATACTGCCAGTATTTCTCTTTCAGTTGGGGTATAGCAAGCCTTTGTACCCCCAGCTCCAGAATCCTAGAGGTTGTCCTCGAGTCTCCTCAAATATTTTTTGCTAGAGACTCCAGGATTAACCATTCCATGCAGCTGCACTGTACAGCACATTTTTCGCATCTTTTTGTTGATTGGCCCAAAGTCTACTGCATGAACAATCTCCTGATTAATTTGATCAAAAGCTTTTTGTTTTTCACAACTCCACTTAAAATAATTCTTCTCTGTCACATGATTGAGAGGGCTGACAATCTGACTGTAATCTGGAATAGGCATCCTCCAAAAACACACACCACCTAAGAAAGCCTGTGTTTCCTTATTGCTGGTTGGTGAGGACATAGCTGCTATTTTTTTGACTATGTCCTTTGAAATCTCACAGCATCCTCTTGCCATTTTACTCCTAAAACCTGAATTTTCTTGGCAAGTCCCTTGACCTTACTTTGCTTTATAGCAAAACCAGCCTTCAGGAGGATCTGGATTATCTTTTCCCCTTTCTCAAAAACTTCCTGTGTTGTGTTGCCCCACATGATGATGTCAGCAATGTATTGCAAGCGTTCTGAAGCCCTAGCACTTTCCAGTGCCATCTGGATCAATCCATGGAAATGGTAGGGCTGTGTTTCCACTCCTGAAGCAGTTGGTTCCAGGTGTACTGGATGCCTCTTCAAGTGAAAGCGGACTGTGACCTGCACTCTGCTGCTAAAGGAATGGAAAAAAACACATTAGCAATATCAACAATGACATACCACTTTGCTGCCTTGCCTCCAATTCATACTGAAGTTCCAGCATGTCGGGTACAGCATCACTTATGGATGAGATGATTTTATTCAGGTCGTGATAGTATACTGTAAGTCTCCGCTCTTCATTGGACTTGCACACTGGCTATACAGGATTATTAAAAGGTGAGTGAGTCTTGCTGACCACTCCCTGGCTTTCCAGTTCGCAAATCATCTCGTGGGTGGGAGGCACAGAGTCTGAATTGGTGCAGTTTTGTCAGTGCTATACTTTTGTTGTAGCAATCTGTACCTGTTATTCTTCGACCCTCAGCAGTCTCACAGCACAAGGATCCTCTGAGAGACCAGGCAAGGTATTCGACTGTCTAATTTCTTCTGTCTCTGTAATCTATGCCAAGAATGCACTGCGCCTCTGGGCCAGTCACAGTGGGGTATTTTTGCCATTCATTCCCAGTCAGGCTCACTTCAGTTTCCAGTACAGTCAGCTGTTGGGATCACCCTGTCATGCCAGAAATAGAGAGATTCTGCCCCTATATATCTTGATGGCATCACGATACGTTGTGTGCTGGCGTCAACTAAAACCTTATACTCTTGTGGGTTAGATGTGCCAGGCTGTCGGATCTACGCAGTCCAATAGATCCAATTGTCTTTTTCCTCCAGCTGGCTGGAGGTAGAATCCCTTTAGTCCTGGTCATAGTACTCATTGCTCATATCTTGTAAATATGAACTGGAGATTTCTTCAAGAGGATTGTAAGTAACATCAGCCCTTCTATTCTGTCTGAGGACTTTCCCACTGGAAACTGGAGCAGCACTTATCATTGAAGAATTTCCTCGAGTGGTTGTTCTCAAATCACACACCTGTGCTGCTAGGGCAGAGGTGGGTTTTCCATCCCACTTTCTCATGTCCTCTCTGAGGTCATACAAGTGAAAACACGGGTTACCTTCTGGTGTGTACCCTCCCTCTAGAGCAGAGGGTGCTTGCCTCTGGTAGCAGAGACTCTGTTCCATACTGGCAAAACATGGGATGTTTCCTCTCTGACTTGCTTGAGTCTTCTGAATCTGTCCACAGTCTTCTGTTCAGTGATGAACTTCCAAACCATTGGAGCAGAGTAATCCCTTGAAAGCTGTCACATTTTCTCCCACCATCCATGCCACTCAGGACTATCCATCCTCAGGGCAGATCTCTGAATAATCTCCCTAGAAATCTCTTAACTCTAATATGGTATAGACTGCACTGAGTAGACCCTGGCAGACGTAGCAACAAGAACATGCTTTCCTTAACATCCAAAAGGAATTAAAAATTCTGAAAAGCTGTTTTAACAAGCCTGAAGGAGGAAAAGGGTGTGAAAAGCTGGGGAAAATCATCCTCCCCTGTCCCCCACTTTGACTGAATACTATTATTAACGGACTCCTAGAGGTAGTGCCTGAGGTAGTAGTGCCTAGGAGAGGAACAGTGAATACATACCCCAAATGACCCTCATGGCCCTGAATGTTATCATGTCATAAAATGATATCCCACAGTACACCAACAAAGCAATCTTGTTCCCCTCCCTACTCTGAAAAATAACATCATGAGGAGTGCATATAGGGATATATACAGGGCTACCACATCCTCATGAACAGAACAAGCAACATTGTGGCAAGTGGCTCAGTACGTAATGCTTAGTTTCCAGCCTGCTCTAGGCAGATCCGTTATCTCAACCCTTCCTCTCCTACACTGAGCACCAAATAAGGATGTTGTGTTTTAGGGATGGTACTTCCCAATATAGTGCTCCAGCCAAGAATCTCCAACCCACACTGCTGCTCACTCACTCCCCTCTCCTCCTCCTGCAGCAGAATGGAGAAGAGAATTGGAGGCACAAAAATTAAAGTTCACAGGTCAAGAACAATTTACTGGAAACAGCAATGATGTAAGAAAATGAAAAGTAACAGCAACAATATTAGAAACAAAGGTGTACAAATCAGAGAGAGTAAGTTACATGCAAAATGCTCACCACAGAGCCCCACGCAACCTGACTGCAGCTACACCACCCCAGCTGCTCTCTCCAGCTTGCAACTGGAGTTACCCCACCATTACCCCTGCCACTTTTACTTTACCAGAAGGAACCCTTTCTCCCCAGAAGAGACTTCCTTTCCTCCACCCCCACCCATGATGTGAGGTAGTATAGAATAATCTCCAGGTCCTAGCCATGCCTCCCCTGACTACTGCAAAAATGAACCCTGTTCTGTCTGGAACCAAGGCAACCTGAGAATTCAGAATTGTTCTAGGTATGCATGTGTTTACAAAGCAAAATTGTATATTTCAGTATAGAAAAACACTAGCAATACATGATCAAAGGAAATAGCAACACTGTAATGACAAGAAAATATCTCTGTATTAGTTTATACATCCACTCTATGCCTTATTTCCATTAGAAAGTTTTAAATTATGCAATGACTGTCAAAAAAGAGTTTGTTGGAGTGCTGAAATTTAAAGATCTTTCTATCACAGCATGGACATCAGATAGTAAAAATAGCGCTCAAAAGATAAGTAGGAAGGAAGAATCTGTGACTACTTTCAATTACTTTGATTTTGGGTCTGTCTTCCACCTTCCTGAATGCTTTTCAGTCTATGCCTGATGTTTTGCTCATGAAGCAGACTCACCTGAGTGGACACCTTCCTGTGTAAAGGACATTTCATTAGGAGCATTGATAGAAGTGTCCCTGAATGCAATATGGTTGAATTATCAATTGCTTTGCAGTAGAACTTTTCTTTATAATATTGTATTACATATTAAATATTGTACTTTCATCTCTAGGAGCTGGAAAATATCATTGCTCAAATGATGCATGTTGCAGAATACCTTGAATGGGATGTTACTGAACTGAGTCCAGTAAGTATCTATTTTATCACCCTTTTCAGATGTTGCTAGAGACAGCATCTTGTGATATTTCCTGTCAACATGTGACTATGTTAGTAAGATAGAAATAAGAATAGTCTATGTTCCATTATGACACTGCCAATTAAGATTTTTTTAAATATTTAGCTGATTGAATCTGATCTGTGAAACATTTTTGCTACAGTTTTTCTTTCAATGGATGTAGTAATGAACTGTTCTAACATAACTGGTTTGTCTCTGAAAATTTCTTAAAAGTAACTGAAAGTAAGTACACAAGGAACATATCTTGGTTTGAGAACCTTAGATGATAATAAAATGTAAATAGGAATATGACACTTCATTTTCTGAACTGTCCGCACTCATTTTAGTACAGCTGCCTTACAGTGCCATGTTTCGCTTACTTTTTATGTGCAAATGAGGGAATTGTAGATCTACACATAGTCTAATAAGAAGTTGCTGTATTAGAATACAGTAATAACAATTTATGAGATTTTTCATTAAATTGTGTAGATTCTTCATGAAATGATGGAAGAAATTGACTATGATCATGATGGCACTGTTTCTCTAGAAGAGTGGATCCAAGGAGGAATGACTACAATCCCGCTCTTGGTCCTCCTCGGGTTAGAGAATGTAAGTATTAAATAACAGTGTCGAGTCTCTGTAAGCTGTGGCCCTCAGGCTAGTTTCTCTGTGGCCTGTATAAAGAAGACTTTGCTTTACTTTTCTTTAGTATTGCTGAATGACACGCAAAGAACAAAAGTACACCTTCAAAGGCAAAGTTACATTACCATGTTTGAAGCCACAACAAATGAGCTAGCTCTGAAGCCAGAAACTGTAAAAAGCTGATTAATTTGCCCTGCCAACAGAATGCTGTTAATTCCTAGATGTAGTATTATTTGTTAAGAAAATCTTACTGTGCATGTGTATGTTACAGTTGGCTTGGAGCAGTGTCTAGGCTTCTCAACAGGGTACTGGATTCCATGGCCTAACTGTACTGAGTCACAGAACAATCTAGGTTGGAAAGAACTTCTGCACATCTCCCGGTCCCGTCTCTTATTAAAGGCAGAGCCACAGATTAAGTTATTCAGTGTCCTGTCAAGCCCAAATGGTGAGGTAGATTCCATCAGTTGTGTGAGCAAACTCTCCTTTGTGTTAATTGTTCTCAAGGGAAAGAGATTTTGTTCTTATGTGCAGATGGAATTTCTTCAGCAATTACTGCCATTGGATCTTGTCATGATACGTCCCTGTGAAAATATTCCGTCTCTGTAACTACCTTAATAAACTTTACCAATCTGAAATATCAAAGGAAGGATAATGTTATGAAAGATGAACTTATGTTCTGTGCATTTACAACTTCACGTTCAAGATAATACAGATGTAATGCTATCAATTTTTTACCAGTTCAGTGCAGCTGTTTTGACTGGCATGTTGCCAGTGCCACCTGCTGTCCTATATCGGAGATAATTTTGAACACATGTACCTAAGCATCAAATACTTTTCTCTTATTTGAAAGAAAACATTTTTATCTTTTTATAAGTAATTTTCAGATATTGGCTTGAGCTAAATCTATACTGCTGTAGTTGCTCTGTGCTATTTTATTAGCACAAAGAGTGGTGAGGCTGAGACTTTGTATAGGGAAATATGTAATGAAGAAGTTTTTTCAACAGAAGACCTATAAGTCTTGCAAAATCTTATTAATCTTATTAATCAAATTACAAGCAAAATATCTGAATGGAAGGCAACTTTCCATTCCCTAATTCTATATGTGAGACTGGTAACAAAATTGTTAAATTACTTCCCTGTCATCAAACAGGCTGAATTCCATTATTGTCACGGTTTTTTTTCTAAAGAAAAGGCAGCAAATACTCTCAAGAAATCAGTATAGCAAATAACTGGTAGTCATTTTCGGTATAGATATTTCTTTTGTGAGAGGTAGAATAGATGTTCTGTGTTTTTCAGTATCTACATTTCATTCTTTCTAAATTTGAAACTCCTTAAATTGTGGCATAAAGTAATGCAGATCTTTCTGTAGAGGTTTATTTTCATATTAAAGCAAAAGCTATTAGAAAGAAATTGTATTATCAGTCATTTTATCCTTTTGAGTATTTTTACTGGTTATTAGGTATTTATCTTACAGCATGTAGCTTTATTATGGAAATACTGAAAATACATAAATTATGATGAAAATTCTATAGCCTGCTATCAACACGGATCAATGTTTGTCATCAGTAGTATTCCTAGTATTTGATGCATTTAACAGACATAAATGTACAGTTGTGGTAAAATAATGGGATAAAAAATGTTTTTGATCAATAAGCATAGTTTATTATTTCATGCTTTTTTAATATTCTACTGTGAATAAAGTACATTACTTACATAAGAGGTGATTCGCTAGTCATTTGCTTATGATTCACTAGGATATGATGCCACTCTTTAAAAAGGTGATTTTTAAAACTGCTTAGTTTTTTAAACCATTTGCATAATATTTAGAGAAAAGCAAAATTTTTAATTTTTTCACCAAACCAGCAAAAATTTACTACTTCTGTCTGTATACACTTCTAAATGATCAAATCAAAGTGTATTTTAGGGCACTGAAAAGTGAAATCAATGAAGTTAAAACTATAATGCTTGTCCATCATTCTTTTGTGTAAACTGATGCGTGGTTTTGATGGTTTTAGAGTATCTAATGTATTACCCAAGCAGTTCATTCCAGTGCCTCATTCCCATTCGTGGGATGCTGTCATTTCTTCTTTCATGCTCTTAGATTTTGCAAACCAAGCTTTCCAGGACTCTGTTTTTGTTTGTTTATCTTTCTCATTTTAATTCTGATAATAAAAAGTAAGATAAGAATCTTTTGGACTCATTAATCAAATACTGAACTGCTGAAATTTTAAAGTTTTCCTCAAGCTAATTAGTATATGAAAACAAGGGACAGAACCTACTGGCTTATGCTGCTTAGACATGTCCAGGTAGTCTTCACATGTTGAAAATAAGAGAAAAAAACACAACAAAAGCAAAAAAACCAGAACAATGC
>VXBA01002422.1:39000-73016 GCA_013399895.1 Serilophus lunatus
CCCCCCCCCCAAAAAACCCAAACAAACAACAAAAAAACAAACAAAACTAAATCAAACAAAACAAACAACCCCCCTCCCAAACAAAGAAAAAGCAGTCAAGAAACCAAAACCAACAAACCAATTCTGCCACTTTCTTTTCCCTTTAGCCAAGTATGCTTTGATTCTCTGCTGAACTCAACAATGACAAAATTTTAAATCCAAGATACCAATTTCAGAGCTTGTCTAGTATGATAGCAACAAAGAATTGTCACTGTAGTTTATTAAAATAAATTTATATGAAAATAAATTTATATATAAATTTATTTAAATGAGTTATGATACCAATTTGAGTTGGATTCTATTACAAGTGTAATATACTTACCTCTTTTTAGGGCTTGTGTGAATGATACAATATTATCAGCTGGTGTGACTTGTTTTGCTAATGTCAGTGAAAGTATTATAATTTCAACTGCAGATTTGTCGTAGTGCTTTCAGAATTCACCTACAGTTTTTCTACTCATTCTTGACTTTCCTTTAATAGCTATAAAGGCCAGATATCATAAAAGTACTATATTACATGTAAAACCTTTCAATCAATTTTGATTACATAGCGTATTAGATGATTTCTTTACAGTAACTGAAAAAAACCCTTTAAGTGAAGTATAGAACTATATTGTATAAAAATAAAAGAGTAAACAAGTTAGTGTTTATGAACAGTGGTGTTGAGTAAACCTAATCTCTTACGGATTCATGGGCTTTGCCGCCTGATCTCATCAGCAATGCCCATATGTATAAGGATATTGGATTGCTCCTACGAATATTTGCTAGCGACCTTTTACCAAGCCAAAAAACTAGCAATGAAATCTAATTTCCCTCCTGTGCTCTCCCTCTCTCTCCTGCTTTTCTCCCACCTTTTTTCCTAGACTTTCATGTAATTTCTGATGTCCTTTCAAATTTCTTTGAAATTACTAACCTAATTTCTAAGTTGCTAGTGCAGTTTAAAGTCAGGAAGATAAAGGGGCAAAGACCACAGAAAAGTCTCATTTCCCTAGGAAATGCACCTAAATATCCAGTTTGTTTCATCTTTCTTCCTTTTATGCTCTATTTCCTCCTAAGATTTGATTTTGCAGTTGTTGTGAAGGTAGAATTTAGAAATACAGAGTTTTATCACTGAAAACATTCCAGAATATAAACAATGTGTTCAACTTTTGGTATTTTGTTCCAAGGCAATTAATCTGCTGAACAAGCAATTTGAGTGCAAGATAAGGATTTAAATAAGAATTTAATTGGTTCTTTTTCTATAGGGATTCTCTGATACACATACTGTTGGCTGATTTGTTTTAGAAATTGTTTACATGTATAATCGATTGGATGACTATCCTTTTTTTCCAATTAGAAGTGGCTGAAATTGTTCTGTGCAGAACCTAATGAAGTCTTTGTTGTTAAAACCCATAATTCATACTCTAATATTTAGTAGTTACAATTTCAAGGATTTTTCAAGAAATTCTTTCTTGTAAAGTGAGAATTTCTTGAAGAAAATGTTAACTGTAGAGGAAATACTATTGAAAAATACCCCACAGATAACTATGTGTAGGAGATAGAGTTTTTTGATGAATGTCACACTTCAGTCTCTAATTTTCACAATCCTCATCATCTTTCCAAATTTATTTTTACATCTTAAGGCAGTAGTTAGTTTGTCTCTCATCCAAACACAAATTGGACAGAGATGTCCCTGCAGTAGTTCTGGTTGGTAATTACACTTTTGGGAAGGGGCCTATTGCACATTAGTGACCACTAGGCTATTTATTCTACTTCTGCACAGTAGAAACCTTCAGTTTCTGACCTTTTTATTTCATTCTGCATTAATTTTAGATTAAAATTGTAAGTGAAAGTGGAGTGTTACCTTATTGACTCTCCTAGCATTGCTTAAAATTTCCTTTGTAATCTGAGCACAAAAAGCCTCTTAATGATGGGTTTTTTTCAGCCATATGCATTGTACTCTGCTTTTTGTTAGGAGTTCCTCACTTGTACAATATTATTCCACCCTGTTAGGGTTAAAACACTCGACAGCTCTTGATGTCTTGAGATATTTTGGTCTCACTTCTCTTATAGCAGATCAGCACTACCACCTTTGGCAGTTATTGTACAAAAATTAGGTATTAAATCCAAGTTCATAAGTGCCAGAGTTTAAAGAAATCTCTCATGTTCTAGGAAGGTGTTTTATTTACTCTTCACTGGCCACTAGATGTCACGGTTGCACTGTACCTGTTACTCTGCAGTTGCTGAAAAGCTGCTGAGAGAGGGAAATTGAACAACTTCATAAAGTTATCAATAGTCTGTAACCAGGTCAATATACCTTTCTTTTAAGTCACCAATTGTAATTTTCAGTTCACATTTAAATCAAGGTAAATTTCAACAGGACAAACTTTCATATTGAATTGTAACTGCTTCAACTAAACCATAGGAAAAGACTCCTAAAATTTTAGTTTGGGTCCCCAGGCAGCATATGTGATTGCATTCAATTTAAAAGCAAATTTATTTATTTTTTTTAAATATGGGATGGAATACTTGAATATGAGTCAGTACTTGAGACATACTGCTTCTTACATTGTATATTACATTATTATTGCCTTGATATTTGAGCTCTGAGCATGTTAAACTAGAACCAAACTGGAGATATGACATCATTTACAACTCTGAAGTAGGATCTGTTTTCCTATGTGTTGTCCCTCTCAGGCTGAAGTTTGAAGTATCTACTGGACGGTTTCATAGACTTCTATTTTGTTCAGTGAGGAAGGAGGCCAGTCTGGCCTTCTATTGTCCTGACTGACATTTCTCTGAGACCTGTCTGAAGTACGGCAGGTGAATTTTCTACATGACCGAAGTACCAATGCACCATATGCTATTTCCAAGTGTACAGGGGACAGACTGAACCCCCTGCTAGAAGTTGTGGCTCACCCACTTTGTGCCTGCTCCTTCCCCGCTGGAAACAGATCTCTCCTAAGTGACACGGGGAGCTGTTTTATCAGTATCATTTCACGACATTAACGGCAGAGGGCACAATGTTAATACTTTGTGAGACTTTGGTAGCAGGAGCTGCTGAAAAAGTGCTCATCCGTTTTCGTGTCAGTGCTGCCGACTTTTATGCTGTGCTAGCTCCCACTTTTTCGCAGGAAGTTTGCAAATGCCTTTCCTTACTACAGTCCTGCTTTTCCTTTTGTTTTAGGTTGGTAGAAGCCAAGGAAAAATCAGGAGTAACTAACCTGCTCTACATTTAAGGTGTAAAATGAATAGTATTTCATGCAGGAATACAAATTTAGTATAATTTAGAATTTAATTTCTTCGGTTGGCAGATGGCTACAAATTTAGAGACAGGGAAACTTCATGCTTTGGTTACTTATGAGGCTTTTTTAAACAATTTAATTTTCCCACTAGTGCTCTAGTGCTCCGGATGACTGCATGGATGAAGGCTGTGGAAGTTTTTTGTTTTGTTTTGCTTTGTCCAGCACACTTACACACACCTGCCCCTCCACACAAAATGTCTCAGAAATTAGAAGTGAGGAGCTCTTCCAAATAGGATGTCTCTTGAATGAGGTTGCTCCAATTGAACCAGAACAGACTTAAACCCCTCTGTTCCCAAAACAAATTGAACAAAGTAAAACCCGATATGAATTCTTTGCTGAGACCCAACCAAAGGAGTATAGAACATAACTGCATTTGTATTAAAAGGGAATTCTGTATAATTTAATGGACACTCTTCTCACCTTCCCACTGACTGAACAATGCCTAAATACTGGCATTGTTCATTGTCTTGAACAACTCATGTCAATAAATTTAAATACATCTTTAAAATAAATGGCAGCAAAATAACTGAAACAGCTACTTGATAACATCCTTCTCATTTGGATACTTGTTGCAGACTCTTTTCGCAGAAAAGACTGAGAATGCTGGCATTTTAGACACACTGTAGCTGTCTTAAGAGGGCATGTTTGCCAGGATCAAAATTTATCAGCAATTGCATTACCTTTTTAAAGTCTAAAAATCTTGAATTTTGTACTGAAATCGGAAGCTCACTTTGACTACCTTTATCTACAAATACCTAAAAAGCTGAAGTAAGTTAATATTAAACCAGATTAAGGATGTCTAGCTGAATTGTGGCAGTGCAAAATTTTTCACTAATTCTAAGGCTGGCTTTATGGTTGACTGGCTTTTTAAGGTCAAGTTGTTTCATAATTCAAATCCGTAGTAGAAGGGTCAGAACCATAAGAGAAAAGTTGTTAACAAAATAAATGTTACTATTGTCATTAGGTGTTAAAGTTTGCATATGACATACAGAGGCTTGATTTTCAGTGATGATAATGAAGTGAGGAAGAGATTTTTACTATACCTAGCCTGCTTTGAGATCTTCTTAATGTCTGGTTTTAAACTCTTTCTCAGGATATGGAAGCAAAATGAGTTAATGTCAGTAAATGCATTGATGTGTCAGAACTGTGGATTTTATTCATACTTAAAGACTTGCATTGGGGGGGGGAGCTTTATTTCATATTATGTCCTTTTTTTTTTTTCTTCCCTTGGCAGTGTTTTAAAAAGTTATGTGCAGGCATAATCATATGCAGCACTTTATTGCTTATTTTTGGCAGTGCACAAAAGCAAAAATTTAATTTGCTCTTTTCTAAAAGTGCATTGTGTTTATGTAATGGATCTGCATCAGTTGCAGTCTGTAACACAGCTAAGTGTTTTAATTGGCAGAACACCCACATCAAGACTTGTTTGTTTTTCTGATAAGGAAAATGCCAGCTAAGTTAGACCATATGTTCTGTTCAAATAAGAATTGACATATTCACATGTAATGGTCATTCTTTAAAAATAAAATGAAAAAGTAACACAACACTACTCTAGAAGAGGGACAAGTTTATGCATAAGTATGAATTTCTGTTATTTTTCATAAATAGCAATATTTTGCAAAGGAAAGCTGGTCAGCTTACATTTTGAGTGCTTGTGGTTTATGACTGTATCTATTGATGAACTCAGTGATGTTAAAATCAAAGTGTATGTTTGCTATTTTTTCTCAGAAGGATTTACATAGTCTTTGTTGTCTACTGAATAATTGTTTACTTTCAGAAGACTTGAAACTCACATGCTATAATGTAGTTTAACAATACTTAAAAAAAATGTGTGGAAGATGTAGTAAAATGGGAAGAAAAATAGAAGTTACAGAGCTCTGTTTAATGAAATACAACCTCTTCAGCTGCCAGTCATGAAGGAGCTTGACAGGCTTCTAGTGCTTCACAGCTGCAGAATCTATTTCTGCTTCTTCAGGGGAAATTGGAAAACTTCCACACTCTTTGCCAGCTTGAGAAACCCACATCAGGCATCTGCTGTGCTTTTTCTGCAGAAAGGGGACCCTGACATTGCCCAGCTGTCAGACACGGCATTTGAACTCCTGATGATGATATTGGGGGAGCTTCACTTAGGCTCTGATCCTGAAATCTCACTAGAGAAAAAAAAAATATTTCAACTGACTTCAGTTCCTTTTGTTTGTAGGTAATTTTTAGGAAATATTCAAAGTTGTGTTCTGGCTTAGACTTGTCTTTTAACCAAGCATTCTTAATTTCTTAGAGTGCTGATTTTCCTTTAGGATTTATTTTTCTTTTTGCCCACAAGGAGGAAGAAGTCATCATTGTATTTGTACCTCCTAGAACAGAGCAATACTGATTTTTTTATTAAAATATTTGCCCACTGATTTACACTGACTATCCTGATCAGTGAAAACCATCATAGTATTGAAACCCTAGTCAGGAATATTGTATATAGATGATGAAAAGTAATAGTAGTAGCTTGATGTAGGAAATCAGAAACTAGATAACAACCAGCTGTTGATGTGGTTTCTAAGAGAGATTATTTAGCTATGTGACAATTTCTTTTTGGTAATGACATAACCAAGAAGACTATAGAACTTCAGCAGTACACAATGAGGCATCAAACTACTGCAGCCCATTTCTGACATTAATTGCCTTTACTCCACTGAATGTTATATTTGGTAAAAAATAAAATTAAACAAAAAACCAAATGATACTGCATTAGGTTAATCTAATTTTTAAAAAAATCAAAACTTCTGATGATTACAAAAAGGAAAAAGCTTGATGGCCAGTCTTGCCAAGAAGCCAGGAATTTAGAGAACTAATTTAACATCTGTGCCAAGTGCGCATCACTTTATACACCTTCAAATAACAGTGATGTGTCAGAATAATTGCGTTAAGAGGGAAGAGGAGAATCATGCAACAAAAAGCTTACTTTCATAAATATAAATGGTTTGATAATAGTTTAGTTGTTCACATTAAGTTACAGAGGGCCCCTAAGTTGGAAGTGCTGAGCAGTTGATCAATTTATTCATGCAAGATTTGAGTATAGTGCTACAGCTGACTGAAAAATGTGGTCCTAAAAGTAAGGAATTCCATTTCTGGAGAAGAGGTCCCTGATGGAAATCTCATGCTTAAATACAGGGGTTTTGATGGATTATTGGCAGTATAGAGTAACATAAATTAAAGCTGACACTATTATTGTGGCGTGGTTTGTTTTCCTGCTTCACAAATGTTGATACACGTTCCTAATTCTAAGAGTCATTAAGAATATCTGTGTAGTTTTAAAAAACCCTTTCTATTGTTTGTTTTGAGGAGCTTTGTCTTCTAACCTGCAGCACCTTTGTTTTTAAGATTGATCTAGAACAGTTTTTATTTTTAATACTAGCTGTGATCAAGTATCACCCTAGATACATTGATAGAATTGTGCTGCAGTGGTGACAGCAACCTAGTGTTTTTTCTGAGTTGTTTTTGAACACGAATGTCCGAGAACTTCTGAAGAAATTTTTTATTAAATCGTTGCTAGTGTATTTAGAGTGATTATGCTGTGGTCTGGTGCAGTGTATTAAATGAAGTAACAGCTTGTCTTTTATGTTCTTGAGTCAATCTCCGATTTTTATTGGCACTTATATATTTCATTGTTTTTTTTATTAAGTGAAATCTGTT
The DNA here is from genome assembly GCA_013399895.1 of Serilophus lunatus. Taxonomy (NCBI): domain Eukaryota; kingdom Metazoa; phylum Chordata; class Aves; order Passeriformes; family Eurylaimidae; genus Serilophus; species Serilophus lunatus. Next base: position 46,005 of record VXBA01002422.1, read on the forward strand.
CCTTTTATGTCCTGTGCAGAATGTGAAAGATGATGGGCAGCATGTATGGAGATTGAAACACTTTAACAAGCCTGCCTATTGTAATCTTTGCTTGAATATGCTAATCGGAGTAGGCAAGCAAGGTCTCTGCTGTTCTTGTGAGTATAAGCATTTTGGTGTCCATTTGCATACTACTCTGTTCCTAGAAATGTTTCTCTTCCTGCATAACAAAGAACTAGTAGTTTTCCAGTACAAAGCCATTGCCAATACAGTAGTGTCTCCCTCTTGTCTTCTATGCTTGAGCAATCAAGGTTCCTTTTTTAATTTTTCAGGATATTTGGCTTTTAAATATGTTGTTTGGGGGAGTTCTCTGTTTTACAAGAGTAGTCACTGTTAGTTCCCTTTGGAGTCTGCCACTCTTTTTTTTTTTTTTTAAATTATTTTAATTTTGTTTTAGTTTTCTATTAGAAGTCTCATGCTTAAGTTGAAGCCTTATATTTTTGTTATTCCTATTTTGTTCTTGTTAATATTTATACATATTCTTTAATAGGTATCAACTTAACAAAAATCTAAGTCATGTGTTTGTTGATTCAAATTTTGCACAAAGTTCTTGTTTTGCTAATTGTGGAGGTCAAAATCCCTGGTTCCCAGAAATCAAGTTTCTGTAACAGTTCTAAAATTTTGTACAGTTGCTTGGTTTGTAATCATGAATCTCAACCCACATATTAACTGATTATAGATTGTAAGGTAAAGGAACACAGAAAACCTACTCATCTACTTGACCTTCTTTAGACTATTAGATTCAGTTACTAGTGTTCAGTTCCTTGGATTGTACCTATGTAATCTGCTAATAATCTGTGTTTGACCAGCTCATAACCTGTACCAAGGCTTGCTCAAGGATACCTTGTCTCTGAATGTTTCAAGAGATGGATGATACATATCTTTCTTTTGTGAGGCATTCTGATTAATCATTTTTTCTTTTGAGATCTATTTTCTGATTGGAATACGTCTCGTAGGTGGTTCTAATGATCGGTTCGTGTTATGCCCTGCTCCATTAGATTAATGAGATCTTTAGTAACCCCTGTATTCTTCTCAGGGTAGTACCAAGTCACCTTCCATTGTTCTTTTTTGGTATTAATAAGTTTCTTAGTTTCTACATTTTTGGTATAAAAGATACCACAACACAGCTGATCAGGACTTTTTTGCCTGTATAATTTTGTTGATTTAATTTGAGATTAGTCTGAATGAATGAGGGTTTTGAATTGACTGTTCCTCCTCTGTGGGCCACAGATCTCTTTAAAGCATAATTCAGATGTAAATCCTTGTGTGCATGTTAACATCATTCACTACACTATGAAATGAGAGCGATACGTATATTAAAATTCAAACAGATATTACATAACTTCAGGTTATTAAATGCCGATGCCAGTAACTAGAATATATATATAAAATGCTGATTTGACAATGAGATCTTGGAATGTTATATTCTTTGATATTCTTCTATGTCAGACCGATGTTAATCCTTGCGAAGAAATATAAGGCCTATGTTTGAAAGAGAAAGATCTCTTGAGCAAATAATATAGACCACATTCTTCGATAACTGTCAGAAATGGGTAGGCGAGCTATGTAAACTGCCCCAAAAATACTAGCTTTGCAACAGCTGTGGTTTTTTTTCCTGCAGTAGTGAAATACTTTAGAAAGTATTCGTTATGTGCTTAGCATTTATTTGGTGAGACAATGGTCTCAAAGTATCTGAAGGACATTGACGTGCTCCTTTAGTTTCTTCATCCAGCAAGGGCCATGAGTCTACTTCAAAAACTATTTCACTATATCCTTATCCTGTTAAGCTTTCTCTTCACTATCTTTTTCAAAGCATCGCTATAGATTTCATTATTTGCATTTTAGATTGTGTGGGAGGAAAAAAAAAAGGGGGGGAACCGTAGGGGGCCTCACCATCCCTCGTGGTCCAATCAACAATGTTACTCCCTGCAGTTTGTCTGATTAATGGCTGTGCCTCCCACTGGGTTTGTGTAATAGGTGCAAGCAAGGTGTTTAGAAGTACTTTGTGCTTAATTGCTCTCGAGGTCAAAAGCCTGAGACATGTACCATGCAGGGAGAAATTCATTCTCAGTTGGCTCTACTGAATGCAGGCATAACCTCTAGCATTATTTCCTCATCTTGGCACAGTTGTATTGTTCAAGTCAAGAGAGCTTTGCATTGTACCCTCACATTTGTATGTTTTTCAAATGCAGCTGATGTGATCTTTACTGACCTGGTCACCTGTAATAGTTAACTAAAACTGATGTGGAGGGCATAGGGAAAAGAAACCCTGAAACATCCCAGGAGTTGATATTTCGGAAAATAGGAGTTAAAGTTATGATGGTTACATGGAATGCATGAAAACAATTGCTATTTGAAAATGGACTAGTTGGCCATATAAGATTTATAAATCAATAGAAGGAACAACATAAATTCATCATTTTATTTTTGTGTTTGCCTGCTGCTCTCATGCCTATATTTCATAAAATACAGGTTTCTTCCTACTAGCAAATGGCACCATTTGGCAGTCATCAATTTATCTTTAATATTTTTGTCATTTGGGAATTATTGTGAAAAAAATTTAGCGATCTCTGATTTAATTAAGCATTTCCTGTTATGCAATGATAGTGCATTCTTGGATTTCTCACTTGCATAATATTTCCTGTTCTAATTGGCCTTTTGTATTCCATGGAAAAAGCAGTCTAGTTTGAGTTTTCATTGACTGATTGGGTTCATTATTCAGAGATGGCATGCTGGTAACGTTATTTGTTTCATAGTAATATAGTCAGAAACACCATTGCCTCAACATCTATTCATGTGTTTCTTTTTTCAGTTTGCAAGTATACAGTCCATGAACGCTGTGTCTCAAGAGCTCCTGCATCTTGCATCAAAACATATGTGAAGTCTAAAAAGAATACTGAAGTAAGTTTTGGTAGCATTAACTTTGCTATGTACCTGTTAGTTTAGTAACTGTATATATATCCACGTTTTTCTTTTGCAGGTAATGCACCATTTTTGGGTAGAAGGAAACTGTCCAACAAAATGTGATAAGTGTCACAAAAATATAAAATGTTACCAAGGCTTGACTGGACTTCACTGTGTTTGGTGTCAGATCACAGTGAGTATACTATAGTAAAACCTTTAGTATGGGTTAGAGAGATAAAAATCATAGAATGTCTTTATATAGCCTCATAATTTGAAAGGCATCTCTCAATCATCAGCAATGGCCAATGTGTGCTTAAGGAATGGTATATGCAGAATATTCTTAGGACTCCTAAAAAATACATTTAAATACATTTAAAGTTGTACTTTGCTTCATGACAATATCCAAATGAAAATAGTGTATGGTGCTCTAAAGAGCAGAATTCCTGATCTACACCACTGAAATATTACAAAAGAGTTTTCGGTGCTAGGGAAAATCAAGGTCACTGTGACACTAGGGCAAAATCCTAACTGACTGAGTGGCAAATGAAATTGAGGGCATTTGGTAGGATGTCCAAGTATCTGGGAATAATAGCAGAGACATGTTGATAATACACCAATCTGTGCACCAAGTCTAATATATACAACTTTTGTGCACTCCTTATTCAGCAGGAACCAGTAACTGGAACTAATGACATTCAGGGAACACTGCCCTTATAAGTGAGATCTTCATGCTAGAAGGAGCAATGCCAGTATTTCTGTTTCTAGCCAGGGCAGGATTTAAATCTAAATGAGGAGAGATTCTGCTTTCTTCGTGGGTTTTTGCTGATTTTGCTGATATCATTATTATTGTTACTGTTGTGGAACAGCAGTTGTTTGTTCATTGCTTTAAATAATAATATGAGACTAAGGCATTACTGAATGTTTGTTTTCAACATACAAGTTAGGGTGTTTTATGACATATTTTCTTAACACAAGAATACAAAATATGAAACATCATTGAAGAAAATAGGTCCAGGATACTTTCAGTGATAAGCTGTTATGATTACTTAAAACCCAATATTTTAGAAGAAAGCAAGCATAGTCCAGATTGCTGTCAAAATTTGGATAATTTATGTAGAGACTAAAAGACCCAATCCAAAATTTTTTGCTTGCAGATAATTAAATCTAGGCAATGGCTATATGTGTTTAACAAGACAAATAAGAGTGTTCTGATTGCTATATAGAAGTATTTACATCTGTATAATATGTGTACATCATTCAAGAAATACATATTGTGCAAGGCTCCCTCTTAAAGTCAAAAGAAGTTGCAAATTTTGTGTCTCCTCAGTAGAAATTATTTTCCCACTATTTCATGTGAATCAAGACCAGATTTATAAAGGTCTTTTACTCCTTGAAGATGAACGTCAAGATTCAGAGGATTTTCTTAAGAACTGTTATTCAGTGAAGAAACACTGAGGAATTATTTATAATTGAAATCACTGTAAAGGAAAAGAAGAGACTAAACTCTTTTGAAAATATCTTAGGTGCTTGTGTGCATATTTAAATGCTGAAATATGTGTCAGAATTGCGTTTAGAAATAGGTTTGTGTTTTTTGACAGCCAAAATTGAAAATGTTGGCACTGAGGTTCAAAATTTTGCAATTGTATTTTCATTGTTAATGTGAAGACTTTTTTTTTAAAAAAATGTTTATTTTAAAAATAACTTGATTAATATTTTCATTTAGTGTTTATAGGCTCGGATATAAATTAGACACGTAAGTGAAGAATGAGAATTTTTAAATACTGCAAATTACTTCTATTCGCTTTCTTTTATTTGGTATATTCTATTACAATATCTTCATTTTGTAATAGAAATAACAGGAACAAAAGTTGTTTTAAATTTCTATCAGATTCATGATTTTTGAATGTATATTCTGAAGTTATATAAATATCATCATATCCTTCATACATTTTCAACTCCTACATTTACTTTTACTCCTACATTTACATATAAGTGGATGCTAGCTATTACACAATTAATTCTGAGCCTCTTTCATGCATAAATATTTGTCCTTACAACTTAATGAGGTCACTTCTGATGTCAAATAACTGAGTCAAGTCCCAAAATTTAGATGTGTTCTTCACTAAAGAGGCTTGCTATATTAAGTTCTCAGCCAAACCCATGATTCCTCTTCCATGTACTCTGTGGTTATCTACCATGGTCATGTAAATGGTTTTTTCCCTCATTTTGTCTCTAGCAAATACATTTTTTCCTCCTTGCTATTCTTATGAGGGAGGTAATATTCTACAGGATCTAGATTTAGGGTAAGGAAATTTTGGGGAAATATATTCAAAACATGCTAATTTTTTTTTTTTTGAGAAAAAATGCATTTTATTTTATATCATTGCATCAAAGTGTTATTTTCATTAAATCTTCATATCTTCTACCATTTCTCTTGTCTGCTATGTGCCAGTTGTGTTGTCAGAGATCAGCAGAGACTAATAAGAAGATTAAGCTATTTTTTCATAGATAAGTTTGCATGCCACTGAGTAGTAAAGCTGCTAATTACCACTGAATGTGTGAAGATACTTCTATTTGATGTAATGTGGCCTGGTGTGCATTAATTATGGTACAAGTAGCCTTACCACTGAGACAGAGAATTAGCATGACAAATGATTTAGATTACAGGGCTACCAAAATACCCTCACAATAAGGCTCTAATGCTCAGAGTTAATCGAAACTTGTTAGACTTTTATTTTCTGTTGCTAAGTAACTGCCTAAAAAGGTAACTTAGCAGTATAAATGAATATGGGCAAAGCTAATATTAAGTACCATTCAGTTCAAAATTCAGAAATGTTGTGCCAGTATTAACTGTACCAGATAACTTTATGAAGACCATATTACAGGTGAAGTTTATATACATCAGGAATTGGTACAATTTACTGTTATTTTAATAAAGTTAATACGAGTTAAATTGTCTAAGGGAAAATGACTCTGTAATTGCAAACATGTGAATTACAGATGCATACATTGAACTACAGATTTTTTAATGACTGTTGAACCTATTGAACTAATGCTGTATGCTACCTATTATTCTAGTTAAATCCCTTGTTAGTAAGATTTTTACTTTACAACTCATGACTATGACTATTTTTCTTTACTGCAAATATACATATCTTCTCAAAAATATTTATTTCTATGGGAAATGGATGTTACCTGAAGACCTTAATGTATAGTTTATTGAATCAATGCAGAAATAAGAACACAGAATAATTTAGGTTGGAAAACACTTTAAAGGTCATCAAGTCCAAAATAATAAACTTCCACAAAATTTCACAATATGGAATTTATTTGATTTTGACTATCTGTAATGATACTGTGAGGTATAACAATTAAATGTGAATGCTTAGGATGACCCAAGCACACAACTGTGCCTTTGTACTGCATGGCTGGATATCTAGAGACATTTGTATTGTGTTAAATTCTAAATTATTAAGAAGAACTCTTGATTACTAATGCAAAATAAATTTATTATTACTTGTTGCTATTTTATATGGATGTTAAATACACATTTTTCGCTTCAACCTTTGTAGCAGTAGAGTAGTAAGCCACTGCTCTTTCAGTCAGCAGACCTGAGGATATTCTTCAGGTTTTCAGAGCAGAACTCTTGTCATTGCTTTCAAGACAACTGGATGAATGCGTAAAATAAATGAGAAAAAGGCTGAGTAATTCAGGTTCCTCAGCAGTCAGTGAAAGCCTGAACATTGATTCTATCCAGACCAAAATTTACCCAATGCAGCTTAAAGCTCTTAGATATTCTTACATTATTCTCTTATATTTGAATTGGTAGTGATTATCAACTTCAAGTAGGAAACAGGGTTACATAAAGGCTGCCTTGAATTACTTACTAGTAGTTGAACAGAAGTTCCTGGCTGAGTGCAAGAAGTGCTCTTCTGAAATGAAGGGTTTGATCACTGATAACGGTATGCAGATGTTACTGTACTGCCGTGCAGTGTTTTTATTTTGTGTGCTAATCCACACATACAATTTCCAAGCTGAAAAATACTTTAATCCACCATTCTTTGCTTCAACTTAATTCACTGGTGCGGTCAGTCCTTGGAGGCTTTCCACTGTAGTGTGTTTTGTTTTCTTTCTAATACTCTCATAATAATTAGGTTAATGAAATGCATCTCATCCTGGGATGTCCATTTTCTAACATCATAAGAGTAAAAGGTTTATGTTGAGTCTTCATTTTCTGTCTTCCTGTAGTTGCATAACAAGTGTGCCTCACATCTGAAACCTGAATGTGACTGTGGACCTCTGAAGGACCATATTTTACCACCTACATCAATCTGCCCAGTAGTATTGGTGAGTTGTCCTTATGTTTATTTCACATGTAATCCTCTCTCATATGCAGCATTAAAATGATGCTGGGATTGACTGCCAGGTATTTGTTAAATTCACAGGAGTATGTGAGCCTTAACCACATTGTGTAATGCTGGCTGATGAGTTTATAGGCACAAGCATGCTTTACCCTCTGCATGTTGCGTTTTTCTTCATGTGAAAATGAATTTTCTGTAGGGCATATTACAACTGAAGCTGACTCAGATTGTATCACTTATTCAGACTGTACTTACCAGAAACTGTATAGGCAGAACACTTGTACATTTTACATCTTTTATAGATCCAACTTCCCAGAATAATGAAGTTATTCTTATGAGCAGTTTTTGCTTGGGATGCATATTGTATATCTGCAGTGCTGAGGTCTCTGATCTAAGCCGGAGGTTACCTAGAATGATGACACTGGTCTTGCAGTAAGCTATGCATCAACATTATGGTATATTTTAGTCTGCAGTCATGGGCAGTAAATTTCTCTGTCCACAGAAACAATAACTCAATTCGCAGAAAATAAAAATGCATGCCGTGTGTAGGCTGTATAGAAAAGAGCTGACCATTTTATCGTTAAAAAAGAGCCTGAGAATTAACTTATGTATTCACATATTAAATTGGATGTTTTATGCTGATGAAAGTCATAGCATCATCATAAGAAATAGAATAGTGGTCCTCTTTAAATATATTTCATCGGAATAAGAAATGCTTGAATATAAGGAAGAGTATATTGCAGGGAGGAATAACAAGAAAATATTCCTCCTAATCTTAAACCAGTTTCTGATCACTAGGAACAATAATTTTCATGCCTGTTGTAAATTACTTGATTTCTGCTTAATCCTTTTGGCTGTTTGTTTATAAATCTGCAAAGGAATGGATACTAGACTTTGACCCACTACTTGTGTAAAGTGGGATTATTCTGTTGCTCTCAATGAAGGTAAAGCAATGGAAATCTAGCTTTACTATTTGTGAAATATTTTAGAGTAACTTTTAAAAGTCATAAGAATAGTCTTGCAGTTTGTTGGTATGGTCTTTTGATATAATCTGGGCAAGTTCTGATTGATAATTGTAAAATACTATTTGAAGTTTGTTAGATGATTACATTCTGTATTACATTATTTAATTTTCAGGATTTTAGGTCATACTTTAAAAGTCAGCATCTGGAAATTACGATTTTGTTATTGGACTGCTTTCATTCTAGCATTATTTATCATTTGCCATTATTATAAATGGAAAAAAATCTCACACAAAATTTCATCTTCAATTATATTTGTGTAACTCCATTTTCTTTTCAGGAGACGAAGAGGAATAGAGGAATTAAGATTTTTGTTCCACAATTGGGGTATAGTTAAGTTGTTTAGAGAATATGTAAAGCTACTCTAGAGTCAAATCACCCTTGAATAAGTTTGTTTTATCTCCAAATTTTGAAGACATAAGCAGAACTAAGTATGTTTTCCTGTATCAGAGTCATGTTACTTATATATAACACCAGATGTGTATTACAGCACAATGTGTATTGTTAGGAATGGAAAATGTGGTTTTCTCTGATTTAATGGGGACTTAATAATTTTGTAGTATATTTGTTCATCTAGCAGTTTCTTCCAAAAGTGGATTAAAATCCTGAGTATACTTATGTTACAAATAACACATCAGTGACCTAGCTGATAATGATTCCTTGTAATGTACAAAATGTACAAAATACATGTTCTTTGCGTTAGTGATTTTTAATTAGTTTCTCCCATTTCTTGTTATGAGGATTCCTTTTGAGAAAGATAATACTTCAATGTGTGTGAAACCAACACTCTCAACAATGGCAGTAAAACCAGTGAATACATCCTTGTCAAAATTGTCTAAAGATACAATAATAAGTGTGTTTGGTAATAAAAATAATGTATTCGGACAAATCTGATATACCTGACAATGCAAGATATTTCACCTAGGACAGATTTAGCTTCAATGATCAACTGAGCAATAATATTTTTGCAATGCTACATATATGTGGAAGGTAAATTAAAGCAGGTAACCACAATGCATACGGTATCAGTCATATCCTTTAGTATTTTGAGGTGTCAGAGAAGAATGTATTTTTTTTTCTCCTATAGGATAAATTGAAGGAGTTGTGGAAAAATAGCAAGATGAAAAATCTTGTATCTTTGCTTTACTAAAAATGTTGGTCCTCCCCACCATCTGTAACTTTGGAGGTCTGGATTTCTTCCAGGAAAATGCAGAGTTCACCTCAGATCAAGATGCCTTCTCATAAGTTTTCCTTCAAGATTACAGGCTAAATCCCTTCTCATCTCTTCTCTTTTTTGGAACTAAGGACATTCATATTTTTGCCTTTTTCATCCAGTGTCTCATGTCTCATTTCTTCAGTTTTTGTGAAGTCCAGCCTCAACAATTTCTACAGAGATAAAGGCCTTTTTTCATAAGTTGCATTTCACAACGCCATGTATTAAATGAGTGCTACAAAACTGATCTTGCACCTGCAATTTGCTGTTCAGGTCCATATCACCCCTGTTTTTCCATCACTATTTCAAATGTGAGAAATAGATAAAAAAATTACCATTCCAGATATCACAAAAGGTTATACTTCCCTTATCCCTAAACACAGCCATGTCAGTTTAGATGTCTGTTCTAAACTACTTATTTAAGATCTCTTTAGGCATAGGAGAGATTTCTCTAAAATAAATTGGCTCCTAATGGCCAGAGAGAGAATCGAAATGCCTGGTCATCCGAAAGCTCGATCTTCGAAACTACACGAAATAGAGCTTGTCAAATTTTATTGCTGAATATGATGAGCTATATTGTCAGCTGAAGAAGAAATTATGAGGAAACTCACATAGTTGATACTGTGTACATCATGAAAGCATTACATATTTGGCTAGATTTAGTGTCTTATAAAGATTTTTAGTATTTCACTGTAGTAATTCCAAATATTTTAGTAAAATGTAGTGTATCAAATTTAACACTAGTCCTTTTTACTTTTCTGTTTACTATATATGAGGCTTGTTGTATGGTGAAGTTTTTTGTTCAAGTTAAATGAGTTTTGTTATAAACTGTGTGTGCAGATCTCAAGTGATAGTCTTTTAATAGATGTCAGATACACTTTAATGTTACTCTCTTTTATTTCAGTAACATTTTAATTAATTCATACTGATTGAATAAATGTACATTGAGACTTGTTTCCTAATGAGGGCACATTTAGAGGAAAGGTTTTGCATCATTCTGATATCCTGTGGGTAATTATATTCTAATTATATGGTGGGGGGAAAAAGTCTATAACTCAGTGCTGATATTGTTCATTGGACCCAATTAATTACATGCACATAATGAAAGTTCATGATAAGGTTGACTGGCAGTGAGTTTAAAAATCTTTAACTCAATTGAATCCTAGCCTACCAAGAGTACAGAATTAGATTATAACCAGGTTAAAAACTGGGTATTGGAATGAGATGAGTGAGTAGTGAAGAAAAAAGATTGGTCTTTGCTTAAGAAAATTAAGAAATATTGTAAAACATAAGGTAGCCTGCTTATGATGTGAGCATTACTGTATGGCAATTATCACTGTCTCTATAGTAACCAGCTTATTTTGAAGGTAGAGGCTCTGGTATAATATTGAAGGCAAGAAATGAAAGAAATAAAATTTAAAATTGAGTGTATTTCCTCATGTTTTAATTTTCAGCTTGATTGTTTTGCATTCTGGGAAAAATGGATCCTCATGATAAGTTAGAAGCGGCTCACATTTTTGCTTCTTTTCTCTTGTGAATGAATTTGGCTTTGTTTTTGTGTAGTGAAGATGATACAACTTTTTAGGACATAATTAAGCATAAATTCAATCAATTTAAATATAGAATATATAGAGAGAGATGTAAATTGGTATAAATAAAGTTACAGAATTTTTGTGCATCACAGAGTGAATCCATTTATATACAATAATGTAAAATACCATCCTAAGTCACTTGATCTGTTATTTTAAAAAGAAATGAATATATATTTTGGTGGAGGAAATAGATCTGTCTGATTCCAGTTTGGTTTCATTTGGCAAATGTACAAAATGTACAAAATGTACAAAAACAATACCCAAAGCAAAATCTATTGTTTATAACTAGTTCTATTTAGGCACTTGAACCAGTATACACAGGAGATTGCAAATCTAGAATCTTTTCTATCTAGAAAATGTGCCTTATGCAGCTAATTAATATACTTTATGATCTGCAACTTTGAACTTTAGTGTAAATTTAGCAAATCTGTTGATACACTGGCAAAAAGTAATACAGAAGTAAAGTGGAAAATATTGTTTAAGAATTTTATTTGACTCTCATTATTTAGTGAGACTAGATAAAATAGCTAATGGCTGTGTTGTATATGCAACATAGTTCAGTAGATATTTTTTCCATGTCTTGTAGTACATTTTACTAGTACTATTTTGCTGTGAGGTATGTGGATGCCAGTCACATATGAAAGCAGAGTTCTAGAGAGAGAAAAAGTGAATTAGCAGTGGCTGATGCAAGAATGAGCTTTCTTTATCTCTATTGCAGTTTTTAATACTAAAATGATTCTTCTGGTGTTTTCTAATAGTAGAGATCAGTTTTAGCTCAATTGAATCCAAGCCTAATATGGATCACAGAAAATCACTGCAGTGTGTAACCATCTTTATGAGCAACTCAATCCTTTGAAGTTGAGTACTAGCCTTACTCTGGGTTTCTGAACAAAGATACTATATAAAAACCCCACAGTTCTTTGAATATATATGCTTGGGGTGGAGGCGATTTAAATCTGGTTGTTGAATGTTAAGGAATGATGATATAGCAATCGAAACAGATTTAAAACCAAAACAAGCTACTTTTTTTCTTTTCAATTGTGTATCATACTGCAACTTCAGTTCTCTGAGAACCTTAATCAGACTTGAAATATAATGGTGTGCTTATCTACACTAAGAACTTTTTCATTTCTTTGAAGTCAGAAGGAAATTAATAATTGCCCTGGAGGAAAATGTATCTTCCTAACTAATTATCTGTTCGGCAAACGCAGTTCAATGTTAAAATAATAAGATGCTGATAAACTGAAATGGCAGCCATTCAATCATGTTAAGTAATATCTAGTTGCCTGCCCACAACTCATCACTCCTGTCTGTTCCTAAGTTTATTCCTTACATCCTCTCCCATTAGAGTTTAACATGGTTTTATTTTCAAAATTCTTTTCCAACACTTTTGTCTTTCCTGGACAGTGTATATAATCAGCTGCTATAGCCCAAGTTCCTTTTGAGTTGCAAATCAAGTTAAAAGTCTTGAGCCCTGCTCTTGTTGCATGTTGATGCATACATTGAATGGATGTAAGATATAAGGCAAGTTTTCTTCAGATAACTGAATGAACTAAGGCTGAGAAAGACTTGATTGTGATTTGATAGGTAATTCTTTACGTATTTACTTAGACAAACTAAACAAACCGCACAGAGTATATATATACAGGTATGACATAGTGATTCATTTTTCAAAGCAAGGAACAGGTCTTACAGTCACGAGTTTTAGAAGGTACTCTTAATTTACATTGTCACCATTCCAGCCTTGTCTTTTTGCATTTATTTTGGCTACTAGTATTACGAGTAGCGAAATTCCTCCTTCTGATTGATGTAATGTGAACTTTTTTTGTTCCTAGCTGCAAATGTTTCTATCAAGAAAGCTCTCAAATTAATTAGAATCCTTATCTTTATTTTATAGCATGGGCTTGGGCAGCTCACTAGACAGTATTTTTGTTAGAATTTTTTTGTCTAAGAGTACATTATATTATTGTTATTATTATTACTACAATATCCTTGGAGATTCCCATGTCATTAAACAAAATAGCTCTGAGGACTCATGAAGCAGCCTTCCTCCAAGTTGCTTAAAAAAAAAATACCCAAAGCATCGGTTTGGTATTCAAGTCACATATTTCAACTTCAATGGCCTTCATCCTGCAAACATTTGAGGATATCTTTGCATGATATTTTCTTCATGCTCTCTGACCCTCTATGACCAAATTCCCCTGATCAGTATCGTTCAAGTTGAAGTTTGGGAGCTCTAAAATAAGATATTTTTTTTTGTAAATAACTCTCTTATTTTATGCATCTTGGCATAAGATTTGACTCTCCTTATACACCCTTGTCCACAAGTAGCATATATGCTTCATCTGAAAGTATGTATTGTAAAAGAAATAATTATCATACAGAAGCAATCTCAAGTTTGCGGTAGTTACCTGAACGAATTGTGTAATGGTATTAACCATTTACTAATGACTTTGCAGTCCTGTTTAATGTATAAGTAAATTGTTGTTTCTTGTTATGAAATAAATAGTTTTAAATAATTTCAGCTGTGTAAGAAATAATCCGGAAAATAGATTTGCAGTGATTGATTAAAAGACAAGGTGACAAAAAGCAATTTTTGCTGCATTGGCCCTGGATTCTGTCAGCAGTTAAAATGTAAAGTAAATGTAAAATGTAAGGCTATAACTATTTAGTAAGCTATTAGTTACTATTTATCTGTTTTATTCCAACAGCTATGATGGAATATGCTAGCATTTAGTGTAAAGGAAAAAGTGTACTTCTATTTAAAAAAAAAAAAAAAAGAGTAGAAACAGGTTTTGAGTATTCATGATGTATAGCTTGTCATTTATAGCAGAATAAGCTTTTTAAACAAGGTTCCTTAATTTGGATGAGGATTCGAAGATTTAGAAGATAAATTGAAAATCACTCCCCAGGTATCAAGTATCTCTTCTTGCTATTCAAATGAATAAGGTCCTTGGGTTTTCTAATATTTTTATCTGGTACTGAAATGATCCCACACATACTTTCTAGAATATAAATTATATGATATGACAGCCAAAACATCGGGAGAGTACACTTGCGCAAATATATAAAAAAGCACCGTGTATGTTGTTAGGTACAGCTGCTGCAAGGTAACATTCCTTGTGAACACTCTGTCCATGCCCTTTGCCATCCCAGCTGTTTGATATTGCAGCCTAACATTCTCTTTTTCCAACAGACGCTTCCCACTTTAGGAGGTTTGCTCCCTGAGGTGCGTAACGGGAGGCATCCATAAACGCACGAGTACTAACAGATCATGATATTGTACATTTTTTTTGCTATGAAGTGCATTTTGGGGCTGTACTAAAAATCAGGAGATGATATTATTTGAATGGCCCTGCCTTATTTTTCAATTATTTTCTTATTTGGATGAATATGGAATAGATGCAATCGAGTAGTTCTTATCTGGCAATGATCTCTCTGGAGCAGTGCTGAATGGTAGAAGCTCCAGTTAATCGATATTTACTTCAAAGCAGGAATTCAAGGAGAGAAAATAAGGGATGAGATGTGCAAAAATGGGTGGAGAAAATTTTTGTTGCAGTAAGTAAATTTTCAAAGGTATGTGCTCTGGCACATATCCAAAGAACAGGAAAACTTATTGTTTGAGCCATCAAAATGTACAATAGCATCTAAGATACTGTATTCAGTATCTCTATCAACATCATGCATGTCCACTAAAGAAAATTGTTCACAGATATATTGATCATTTTGTATGCTTTATTTAGCAAGATATTAAATACAGCACAACTGTTATAGAATCATTTGTTATCTTGAAATATAATTTTTTGCATTTTATAAAAAATTATCAATTGCTAGAATTTGTAGGCTTTTATCCACAGATGATTTTATTAAGTTGTTCTTATCTTATTTAAAAATGACATTATTTAGTTCCTGACACTCTCTGATAGCTTAGTAGTATTATAGATCCTGAAAGGGAGATATTCAAAGTCAATTTTCTGTTTCATGTATAAAGCAAAGGGTCTATACAAGAATATTTAAAAGAGATTTTTTTTAATGAAGTGGTAAATCTTTTTGTGTTCCATTAATCGATCTATTTGTTAGAATTACAGTACACATTATTATATACCATACAAACTGTAAATCAGATCCTCACTAGTGTGATTATGTATCATACTATCTAAACATAGAACATATAACTCTAGAAAATCTAGAATATCCTATCAGCTTCTTCAGAAATGTTTCAGAGGGCACTATTTGTAGACATGATGACATGTATTATGTTATCTTATAAGATGGATGATATGAAATACTTCATATGTGCTTTCTTCAAAAATATTCAGCAAAGAAAGCAGAGCTTCGATGATCATGAGGTCAGGTATCTATCTTTGATTATTTCATTAACACTCAAGACAATTCTACTAATGCACCAGTCATAGGGCCAAGGCCAAGTGAGGGTATTTGCTACTATTCATATCATGTTGGAACAAAAAACCCAATATGTCAATATACAACACTTTGCTTGAGGTAATTGTTACTGCATTTTGCTCCTGAGTGATTAATAACAGCAGGTTTGGGCATGGTTCTCAGCAGTGTATAAAAACTTTTCCTCTAAATACTAGCACAATATATGCAAGAAAATTTTCAGTGCTACACTTCATATATAGACCTCTTTTGAACAATGTCTTTTTTAACCTCTCTAAATGCACAAACTCAGTATTCTGGATCTGAAGTTTTTCCTTTGAATTATCACAAGTATATTCTTAAGCTTGAGATTTTCCTTGACTCTTTAAAATTTGCTCTCCATCTCAGATCTTCATTAGCAATGAAAATATTTTTACTAGCTGTTTCTCTGCTTTACTGACATTGAATTTGATTTTTGAAGCTGTTGCTGTATTTGACTACAGTGTAAAATCCTATTTAACAAGGTATGCTTACTTTTTATAACAGGTAGTGACTTTTAAGTGTAGTTATTCGCAGTTATTTAAAACCTCAAAGCAACTTCTTAACTATGTAATGAAGTGTAAAGGTTCCTTCATATTGAAATACCTTACTGGCTATCCTTGGCAATACCACAACCAGTACAATTGTGCAATAATGTTTTGTGTTAGTTCAAAACGTTACTCTGTTTGGGTGCCTCATGCTAGTTTTACTTTCTAAAAAAATCATCAAATAAATTAATGCAGAGTTGATGATTCCTTAGGCAGTGATATGTACAGCATTTGTCTGTGTTTTGAAGGTTAGGGTAGAACTAAATAGCTCTAATTGCTTCTGCTGTTTTCTCTTTAAAGTATGAATGATATGGTAGTCTAGACTCTTGGATCTCCTCTTGAACTGTTCAAGTTGCTCAAAGCATCCAAGATATCAGTGAGGTAACCTCCTAGGGATCTCACTGCATTCAAGAAGTTGTGTAGACTCACCTGGTTTGGTTTTTTCCTGCGACATAGATTTGTCAGCCATTTTATATGAAATGTGATCAGATTGCCAAAGTTAGCCCAAGCACCTGCCTTGGGGATGACCTGGACCACTACTAGCATCACAACTAGATTGAGATGCTGTCAGTCTTGAAAGTTAAAGGAACTAAAGGTGGTATAAAACTGGTCATGGTAAACATCTGTTTGGAAGGTACTATATTAAGCTGGGAGTTAGCCCCTTCCTACTTGAGAATCTGTGTCAGTGTTTCTTGCCAGTAAAAACTGCTGCAGAAAGAGTGTCATGGATTGCTAGTGCAATCCCTAAGGCTTTATTGGAGTTTACGCAGAGGTGGGTTTGGCCTGGTGCAGAACATAAATGGCAACATTTAGTGATGTTTACTGAATGCAGTTGCAGGGGATGCAACAGTGTCCTTCATGCTCCTTTCTAGTGCAGCTGCTTTGTGCCAGCCCGTTCCCCTGACTAGTTTAAAGCCTCCTTGCCCTTGTGAAGTGAGGAAAGTGGCTGGAGTGCAATTGGGATTGGGACATTGATTCTTTTTGATAAACATCTGTCTTAATTTATGGTGCATTTTTTGTACAACCTAAAAGGACATGCTGAGTACCATTTATAAATAGAATAAATGAGATACAAAGAGCAAGGATTTTTTTTCCCCCATTCAGTTTTCTGAAATGGCCTAATAACAGTTAAAAATATGATTACAGCAACACACTTCTGAGCTTTTACCTTTCAAATAACTATCTCATTATGCGGTGTGTCAGCATCAAAAGTTGCCAGCGGCCTAGAATCTGATGTAGATTCTGGTTTCCTTCTGATACAAAATACATGTTTTATAAAAAGCCACTCAGTGAACTGATTATGGTATATTTAGACAGATATATTTTGCTAAAGTGGTAAAGTACTCTGAAGAAGCCAGCCTTTGCTAGCAGTTAGGACGAAATTTTGGTAAATTACTGATCTCTTATCAATTATCATTTCAGAATGCTACCTTGGTAACGTCATATTATCTTTTCACATCATTGCACTAATTTGTATTGTGACAGCACACTTTTCATCCATCTATTGCCTAGTTACTATGGAATGTCCAGGCACATAGATGTTATGTGAAGTAGCCAGACATTGTGTATTAACTTGACTGAGGTCTCATTTTCATCAAAGCAGTGGCTGACATTACGCACTAATCAAAAAACAACTGTATAGAGGTACAGTCTCAGTTAGAGTTGATAGCATTATATAATGTGTTCAAATGTTCCATTTTTTCCTTTTCTTTTCTTCAAGGAAAGACAGGCAACAGTGAAAAAAGAAAAGAGTTGCCCCCAGCAAATGAACAAACTGGGAGAACGGAACAAAATGCAAAGAGCAAATTCTGTCACCGTAGATGGACAAGGTCTTCAGGTGTGATTATTTTTATTTTAATTTTAAGCAGATGCTTGTATGTATGAAGGCAATGATAGAGTGAGAAATCTTTAATGTGAAATATACATTGTCTTCTAATATTTCACTTTTATGTATTTTAAAAATGCCGTAGGTAAATTTTCCCATTGGTTCAGGAATCCTGTGGTGTAAATCTACTTCACTCTGACTGTTAGGGTTTCCTAAGGAATTAAGGGGAAGGGAAGACTAGCTCTAAAACACTCCTACTGTGGGATGAAGTGGAAGTAGGTTTTTTTGTATCTCTAATACAATATTTTTTAAGTTGACTTTATGAATATGAGTCATGCTTTTTTTGTTTGCACCTGTTAAGTAATGGATGGAGTAAACTTCAGGGTATGATTTGTCCAGGTATTTCTAAGTAGGGTTTTGGGCATATCGATATTATCAGTGTAGAGAATCAACATGTTTTCATTACTAGCAAGATCTATAATAAAAATAGATGTTTTTCTACTTGAAGGAAAGAACTCTGTGTGTGACGAGCTAATGTTATTTTAGAGTGATGACTTAAGGCATGCCAAAAGTTCTGCCTGAACTGCTGACTTCTTTGCCTTGAGACATGAGTAGTTTTGAGTGAAATCAATGTTCACATATATAGTGCTGCTGCTTTATTTTCTTAGGTATTAAATTATCACCATGATAACAATGTTATAATCATTTAATTCACATAGTAGTCTGTTCTATCTTTTGTTATGTTGCTCTTCAGTAAGAGGATTCCATTACCATGTGTTAATTATGCCTCATAGTTATTTCATGATACACTTTATTGTGTCAGGATAGGAAAGCTTATTGTATTGTTTCATCTTTTTTAGGTTGGTGTAGCATTCTTTTTATGAAAAGCCAAAGAAATGAAAACAAAACAAAACACCCCAACCCCAAAAAACAGACCCTAAAACCTATGTTGTCACATGGCTGCTCCATTGATGGTGTAGTAGGACATTATAGCGATAGTTATCCATTGCTTTCAAGATTCTCTTCCTGTACTTAGCATTCTCACAGGCTTCATTGCTATCTGGCTTGTTTGTGACAAAACATGGAGCTAAAAGACCAGAGTATTAATTAACAACTCACATTCTGTCTAATCAGGCACAGTGTGACTAATAAATGGGTGCTAAAGGAAGCACATGGAGTTTTCTAACGTTTGGGTGATATCTATGCAATTGCAGTGAACTGAACTGTTCTGGATAGGGGAGTATCTTTGGCATCTCCTTTTAGTTGCAGCACTATGTACAATTAGGTTACTTACAGTTATTTTCAGCTATTTTTCAGGTGTCTATTTCCCACTCATGTTAGAGTGCTTGGGATATAGTACTTGATCTATTCAAAATAGCAACTCCTAGAATGACTGACTCTTGCACTAACAACCTTATATTATTAAACTGTTTGTTATTATTTATTATTGCTTGAGATGGAGAAAGAGTGGAGACTAAGTTGATAGAATTACTATTGAATAGATTGGAGGTATTTTTTATGTGGAGTGGTTGGAATGATGTTCTGTAATGAGACTTTTGTAATGTAGTACATGATACAGTACTGGTAATCATGGTGATAACATTAGAAATAGATCTGTAAATAATTAGTGATGGTCCTAATTTGCTGTAGTCTTTGTTTTTCTCTGCTGGATTACATTGGTTTTGAGTAACAGAAATCCATCTTAGCATCAAATATTGAATTTTTGGTTGGTATTAATAGTAATAACCTAATTATTGTGAGGGCTGAGTGGATCTTGACGAGTGCCATAGTGAAAGGAAGGGATTAGTGAGGATGTTAGCAGTTTTTTTCATTCACAGATATATATATAATTTTGTAACTATTTTCACAAAGATGTAAGTTGCCATAATGGCAATTAATGTTAACATTTTGCCTATAGTCTGGAGAAAAAAAAATCTGTATCTGATCAAATACTACTCTAATTTTCCCATATCTGGCATGCTACTCTAATACTCTGATTCTGTTGGCATGGTCTCATTTTAACAAGCAGGAAGCAGGAATATTTTTCATAAAACATAATCAGTACGTTAATCACATTTGTTTATGGTATAAGTTCCCAAGGTAACATAGCAAAAATCTTCATACTACTCCTGTTAGACCTCTGTTTTCAACATGGGAGAAACTATGGCCCATCACTTTTTTCCTTTTAATTTTTACTTTAAATCACTTAACCTATAACTTTGTGGAGATTGCCTGTAAATTTTGTTAGATAAAATTAAGGCTTGAAAATGTGCATCAATTTAGTCTAAATCCTTAGTTGCATTTTTATTATATAAAAATACTATATATTCTCTGAAAAGTAATTTGCAAAAGCTGTAAGAAATTAGTTAACAATTTTTTTTGGAACCAAGAGGAAGAATACAAACTAGTCATTACATTTATTTTTTAAAATTTTATGATCCAAAACCTTTTATTTGTAATAATATGGTTGAGTCTTTAAATAAAGGATTTACAATAGAAATAAGTCCATCATTTAGCTTTTGTTGAGAAAAGTATCAAGACCAAACTTTCCTTCCATCAGACAGCGGTGAGCAGATAACTTAGTGGCAGTGGAGGTCTGCACAACTAAAAGACAATTAATCATAGTTAAGTACATTCATCTTGCTTCTTTCTAGCTAACCAGCGTAATGATCAGGATTATTATTTCTAATTAGAGGAAGTAATAGATCATGTATAACCTTAGGATGAGTCTCATTAATTAACCTGCGTCCTAAGGGATTTCAGTAGGTATTCCATCTCTGTCACAATGAGAACCATTGGTTTACACTTAGTTCATAGGAACAAACATCATGGGAATTGGCTAAATAACTAAAATTGATTAAAACAGTAGATAAAAATTAAATATATGACAAACTTTACTATACTCTGCAATTTGATGTATGTTTCAACATGGAGCCCTTTACTGTGCCAGAAGGTGGTACCGAGATGGTTTTATGCTGTTTAATTCCACCAGGTTTGTGGATGTTTCCATTATTTTTTTATGTATTGGAACAGATTTGATTCTATTGTTTGTGAAATCTTGAATGGAGCTGACACACTGCTGCTTAAAATTTCCTACTAAAAGTTCTTTTAGATCCCTACAGGATTATATTGCTATTTCTATTGGATGCCTGTAACACTCTTTAGCTATCAAGTTTCTCAGGTTCTGCCTTAAATTACGTTAATGAAATCTTCAGCTGAAGAGATTTGATTATTTCAGGAATTATTAATAAGGATTTGTAGCAAGGCCTTTCAATGTATAATTTTGAAACAGAGACAGGCTAAGCTTCATCTCTGAAGTTGTTAATGCATGACTTTGGAGATGTTGACTTTGAACTCTTAAAGTACTTTCAAACATTCTTGAATTGATACATGTCTAAAAGCGATTATTTTAACTGTGAATAGTCTAGTTGCATGGTATAAAAACAGGGAGAGAGATCATCATACAATACAATTTTTTTTATGTTCATGTCTATGATGTAAAGGCAGCCAACACACATATCAGAGTATCTGAAAATACAGAGGAAGACTATTACTTAGAAGGAAGGTGTTAGTTTTAGTTTGTAAAGCTTAACATATATGTGAATATGTAAAACTTTCCATGCATAAAAGAATTTAAAAAATTGATAGAAGTAATTGTTTCCTTCAGTATGTCCTCCTCAACAAGTTTATATTCTACTTATAAGTTTTCCAGCTTTCTCAGGTGTTTAGAACTCTTTATTGTTATGATTGCTACATTCTAAAAAGTGTGTGATTTCATATCTTACCCAATATTGCAGGTTTCTGTAATTACAAAAAAAATTATTCTGTCCAGTTTAAAATTCCACATAGTTATATTTTACCTTGATAGTATAGTATCATTTCTCACTCCAGATTTCTTTGTAGCTTTTTTTCCATAGGAAATTGCTGTCAGAATAAGTCATACTTGTCTTACATTTAAAGTTTTCTTCTTTATTGATGCATGTAACATACATATATAGATATATGTTCATGCTATATTGAAATTGTAGACGGTAAACTACATCACAGCTGTAAAACAGACGTTAAAAGAGAAAGATTTGCAATTTCAGGAAAATAAATGAAATGAGGATTATTGCAAATTATGACACGGCTTCCATCTGGATTACATAGCATAACATAGAGTTTGCATCAAGCTTTTTGTTTTCTGTCTACTATAGGGAAAAATTAATGCAACACGCAGCATTAATGAGTGGCTGTGTTATTCCCCTCTTTTAGATCACTCCAGTTCCAGGCACTCATCCACTTTTAGTTTTTGTCAATCCTAAAAGTGGAGGGAAACAAGGAGAAAGGTAAGTGTTTTTTCTGTCTTTTTTTGCCTCTCTTTCTTTATTCTGAACTCTGAGATGTTTAAAAATAAATTGTAAATCTTTGTAGGTGAGAAAGAAATTCAACATTTTATACTGTCTTATATGCGAACATCCTGTATCTTTGTAGTTATAAATTCTGCAGTTGAAAACTAGAATTACATCTATAGAAAGGGTTTTTTTTAAATAAAAAAATAGCTATATTCAGTGCAGTTTTGTGTGATATCAATTGTCATGTTTTGCATTAAAACTTCGAAGTGCTAACAGTTTTCTTTTAATCTATGTAATGATTATACAGACAGGCCAGTAATTTAAATTAGAAATAGTATTCTGTTTTCTGATCTATGATTTAGGTTTTAAAGATTTAGGAGTAGAGGTTTTCAAGCCTCTCCATAAGATTGCCTACAAAGAAATCTTGATTCCTGTAGAGGGGAAGCATTCTAGCAATCCAGTTAAAGTATTAAAGTCCAATCACACAAACTTGAGACATATTAATTTTACATATGTCAGTAATTACCTTGATTTAAATTCAAAGTGTTTAAGTTTATTAGTTTAAATGTTAATGTATCAAGACATGACAAAGCAGAATCCATCAAACTCAGGCAGGAATGCTGAATTAGTTACCCTATAAACAGATTTTCCTGAATGTGTTTCAGAATCAGAAATGATAACAATATGGCCATTTTTGATCATCACATAAATCCCTAAATTTTTATAGCCACCACATCGGTGCTGTAACTTTCAAGTCTTGAAAAAGATTGCAGCTAAGGATGACTCCTGTGGACTCTGGGTGATATGGTTAATCAAGAGCACAAAGGAGGAATCCAGTGTGATTCTAAAGCTTGGAACTAATAAAATAAAGTGTAAATGGGTCAGCTTTACCTGCCTCATCCACACTGCCTCCATTAGAGGCCCTAAAAGTAAACTGTCAAAAGGGACAAAATCCTGAATAGTAAATGTTAGGGTAATTCTTAGAGCTGAAGAACATTTAATCAAAACTATATTTGGAGGCTTTTGAGAGAACAAGTTATGATTTGGGAGCTGATTATGTAATCCCTGGACTGATATATCTGTATATCAGCTAGATGTGTCAAAGGCAGTTAATGATCTGAAAGATTAATTCTCAACAGTTTCAAGACCATGCCTTTTCAATCAGAACAAAACAGTGTGAGCCACCCTAAGCATTCCTGTTTCAAACTCAGTAGCATTCTGAGGTATGTCTGGTCTGCTGTGCAGTCAGTGGTGTTTTTGAAGGTAAGCTGTACTAGCACTCCGTTTGACTTTTTTATAGAACTGATAGGAAATGTGTAGATCAGACATCCAGTCTGCAATTATGTAGGTGAGAGACAGGTTAGCGTGCTGCACTTACATAGTCAGTTACAGCCTAGAAACAATTTAATGAAATGCTATTTTACAGCTCTCAGTTCCCAGCTCATAATTGGTCTCAAGTGTTACTATCTGAATGAGCTTAGTGCACGAGAGATGTGATTTAATGTTAGATATTCTTCCGCATAAAAGCAAGTTTAAAACCCGATCTCCTATTCCCATTCACATACTACAGGCTGATACTTCTTAGTTTATGTCAATGCAACTGTTACTGAGGCCAAACACATCATAGGAATGAATTTTGAATTTTAAAAATGAATGCCATATATGCACTTCATTCCCTAACACCATTATCCACAAATGCCATTACACAATGAAACGTATAGCATGAGGGTAGACACCAGCAGCTGAGTATAGCAAAGTATAAGAACCTCTTAAACTGGCTTNGTATTTCTGTGTTAAGAGAAGTACATCAGAAGGTCAACTACATATTTATGTAAACATATCTCAAGTCATTCCCCAGCAGGAGACAATATCTCATAATTAGATCTAAAGCCAGATTCAAAAAGGTTTAAAAAGTCCACATATAGACTATTTGGTGAGAAGGTGTTTCCCCTCTATTTTTCAGGTGTTAATGTTTCATATCAATACCAGTAACAAAATTATCAAATAAAGATGCTAGGAATGCATATTAGTTTGAATATTTAAAATAAGGAGTGCAAACATTCTCAGGAAACCATAATATATAACTTTTTTTGTTTTCTCAGGTTTTTTTCTGTCTGCTTTACAGTCAGTAACCAGAGAGAAATCCCTTATTTTTCGTACCCTCCAATTTTGTACCAGTTATATATTGTGGGAAGTAAAATCGTGGGACATTTGAAGGCATAAATTACTTCACAAAATACACAGTTATAGTGATTCAAGTCAGGTTTTTTGATTATGGCAATTTTGTAATCTGATCAGGTATTGAGAGGCTAGAAGCATAGGATAGGCTGTAACAAAAGTAAGATTTCCACAGCAGTGAGGGAGGAAAAAAAGAAAACCAAACCTACCCGCAACATTTCTAATTTTTGTAGGTGAGAATTTCATTATCTTGACTCATTTAGATTAAGGCAGTCTTTACTGAAAGCTATTCTTCAGTCTTTACATAGGATTTTCTGTATTTGAGAGGTCATGATGAATAAAGTTATGATTTCTAATTGACTTTCACTGAACACAGAAAGGTTATTGCAGATTGTCAGGACTCCAGTGTTCCCACAGTTCCCCGTATGAGATTTTATGCCTTGCCATATGGTAGCCCAGCCCATTTCATTGCCCTTAGACTTGGAGAGAGTGTATACATCTGAGAACCAGTTGGGAAAATGCACTCCCCTTGTAATACTCTGTCATTTTCTTGTGTATTTTATGTTTTGTTTGTTTTTTTTCAAAATATCTCAAATGCAAAGGAAAGTAACTGAGGATCACTGTGAGTTAAAAAAGTTAGGTACTTTTAGTTTTTGCATGTTAATACGAATATATGGTGGGGAAACAAATGGATATGTGGAAAAAGTGCATTCAGAACACAAAACTATGTTCTCTACAACCGTATCTAGTTACCTTATCACTACCTTTAAAAACTTTGATTCTGTTAGAAAGTCAGATTTTTGCAGAATGTGTAGTGATAAATAGCATGTTCTTCCTGAATAGGTTTCTGTTTTAAAGGCCAATGCTATGACTTTCATATATATTTGAAAAATAAAGAACTGTGAGAATAACCATTATATTTTCATCTTAATTAAGAGGTTAATACTTATTACGTATCATGTGAAACATGTTTATTTGGACGTAAATGGTTTCGTCCAATAGACAATACATGTGTTTATAATAGAACAAAAATGTAAGTCAATGTTTATTAAGAGGAAAGGAGAAAAAATAGAATTGAAGTTGATGAGTTTAAGCCTTTCAATTACCAGAAATACATTTTCAATGAGCATAAGGTTGAGTAGGAGTTCATCAAACTGTCAAACCATCAAACCCAGTCAAGTGTGTTCCTTAGGGTGTATCACACTGTAACATGTTTTCAGTGAATATGCATAAAATGGACAGGTGTGGTTAATTTAATCTGAAAAAAAAGTTGCAACACATGCATTTCATCCTAGGACTATCAATCCAGGATGTCTACATTTATGATCTGACTTATCAAGGCAACAGTTTTCAATAATCTCTGAATAGAATGTATATCTTTAGTATATCACTGATAAAATATACTCTTTCTGTTGAAAGGAAGTACAAAGAACTTGTAGTGTATCTAAAGTTTGTTCTTAAGGGTAATATTTCTCACATAAGAGTCCTAAGTCGTGCTGGTTTTTTTCCCATACTCATTACTTTGATATCCACTTCCCCATTTTCCAGTTTATTTGCCTGACCAGCAGGTGAGTTCAAGCAATTGTTTCCTTGACAAATGTGCAGTTGGATGCACTGTAGATCAGGTTCCGTACACTGGCGTTTCCTGCTGACTCCACGCTCAGTATCTGTGCAGTACAGGTTGATGATATCTTTAACCTTTGCTGTTTTCAAATCACTTCGGTTCATAGTACCTCTTCTCTCCTACCCTCCGATTAATCTGGTTTTATGAGCTTTCCTTTAGCATTGAGACAAAATGTAAAAGAGTTTCAAATTATCTTTTTCAAGCATTATATCTTTGAAAGAAGAAGAGAAGATAGGGAAGATCAGTAGCAGTCTTTTAGTTTCGGGGAAGAGACCTTGGCTTCTTTCTTCTCTGAAGTTAGGGTTAAACTAGGCCTATATTGCCCACATCCTGAATAATCAGCCCCTAGATGACTAAAGGTGCATCCCCCAGTTGTGGCACAAGTTACTGCTATGGCCAGCTTTTCCCACAGTGTAGTCGAATTCACTACCAGTATTGAATTACTGGTGAGTTTCTGTCCATTTTTCTCTCTCTAAAGAAATTATTGTTTCCCTTTGTGGTGGTTTAAGCACCACAATATTAACTAGGGGGACACTCTTAATAGTGACGAGAAGAATGACAGAATGTGACAACAGAGAAACACTTTATTTGTGTGGAGCTCAAACAAAGGAAAACACAGTTTTAGGGAACCCCAGACTCAACACAAAAAAAAGCACCCAACAAAACCACAAAAAAGGAAAACAAAGAAAAAAAAGGAATAAGGGAACTGCTTTCAAAGGCCAGCCAAGCTGGCCAAAGAGAAGCAGTGGAAAGGAAGAGCCACTTCCTTCTTCTCTCTCTCTGGTGGTAGCCAACTCCCAGCCCTTGGAATCTCTGAAAAACACAACACAGTGAAAGGTTCTCCCCCCCCCCAACCCGGGATGTTATTTGGGGAGCTTTCAACCTGTAGTTGTGCTCGTGTGGCTCCAATGCCGATGGAGGTGGGCTGAGTCAA
The DNA here is from genome assembly GCA_013399895.1 of Serilophus lunatus. Lineage (NCBI taxonomy): Eukaryota > Metazoa > Chordata > Aves > Passeriformes > Eurylaimidae > Serilophus > Serilophus lunatus. The sequence continues at coordinate 72,998 of VXBA01002422.1, forward strand.
GCCACGGGGCCTGGGAGTA
>VXBA01002422.1:73051-101424 GCA_013399895.1 Serilophus lunatus
CCTCCCAGAGCGCCCGCCGCCCACAGAACCCACAAAAGGGGGGTCTGGGGCTGACCGAGGCCACAGGAGCTGCCTGGGCAGCAACCGCGCCCCTCCCGCCATGGGCTTCTTGCTGGTTTTTCTCGCGGCAGCGTGGGACCGGTGCCGCCACCAGGGCACTCCCGTGGTGGCGTGGGGCCGCCCCGCACCGGGAGGGACCTGGTGTGCCCCCGCCGCCCGCACAGCCGGGCCGGGGCTGCGCGTTGAGCTCCCCCCCTCCCCCTGCCACCCGCAGGTGCTGGGATGGGGGGGAAAGCCCACACCGGCACCGCAGGCTCCCGAGAGCCAGCCCCGCGGGCTCCTGGAGCTGCCCTGCACACCCCCGGCGCTGGCCCCAGGGGAACAGCAGTGGTGAGTCAGGGAAGGAAGCAAAAAAAACCCACTGAAAAGATAGCATTTTATACCAAAAAAATGGGCGATCCCCTCCCCGCTCCCTCCAAGAACCCGCCAGCACCCCCCGTGCACCCCCCTCCCCTTTCAACCGACTACACCTTCAGAAGACAACTCAGTCTAACTCAGTTCAAGGCGCACTCAAGAGTATTTCCTTCAGCAGTAGAGCCGTTAAAAGATGATCCCAGCACTGTTGGCCACTCCTTATATAATTTTCTGCCTCCTCAGTTATGCTAGTGGAGTATTTTGAGGTTTCTATGAGATCATGGGCATAATTTAAGTGATGGGAAAAATTAAAATGAAGAAACTTTTCTGAGGATTTGTGTTTTAAATTGACTTTGTCTAGTTTTGCAGGTCACAAAATAACCCCAAAAATGGTTAGAGAAGAACAACTGCTTGTTGACAAGTTGTGATTTCATGAACTGGCTTTGTTCATGAAATTGCATTCCATCACAAAAATGTCTTTTGGGACACTGCATATCACGCCACCACATGGTTCTGTCAGCTCAAATCTCTAGTCAAAAGGAAACCACATCCAATTCTCTCCTTATATGCAGAAGCAAGACATTCAGAACCATGTCAGTTTCAGTAGGTTGCTTAGTACTGTAGACATAAAAGTGCAAGACTGAATTACTGTCCATTTCCTGGGCTTGCACGTGTCACCCTGTTAGGTCTTTTACAGTTCAGTGTGAAGGAGATCATTTATTGACAGTTTCTTACTGCTTTTTTTGGGAGAATGTATGAATGGAAATGAACCATCAGTTTATTAATTTTACACAGACTGGAACACATAAATGCATTATAATGACTTAAATCTTGATGTGTCACTTGCAGTGTGTCATTATAGAGTGATTAGCTGGTATTGATGTTCAGCTAGTACCTATAAATGGTATGCCCTGAGTCAAGTGTGATTAAGTGTAATCTCTTCATTATTGCAGTTGGACTTCTGGGGTTTGGGTAGAGAAACCTAGCTCCCTCTTTATTAGGAAGGATTTTTTAGCATTTCACTATTACCTGACAACAGCATTTTTGTACTAACAAAAAAAAACCCCAAAACAAAACAAACTGGTTAATATGTTTTGTAGCACCAAACTTTAGGCAAATAACTCCTAAACCTTTGAGACTTCATAGCAACACTGTTCATGTAATCCTTATGGTCAGCTACACAAATTAAGTTAGCAACATGTTTGATCACGTTAGATCCTATACATCTCAAAGAAGCAAATTATGCAAAACTAATAAGAAAACTCTCCTTTTACATTGATAAGATGCTGTAAATGGAAATATATACATATTGTTTTGCAAATCCATTGTCAAAAGTCTGATTTAATCGTTGTCACAGCCATTGACAATGATTTGTGCATGCTTGCAAATGAAACTAGTCATTTCATATTGACTATTTCTGTCAGGAGTGACGTCAGGAAGAGATTATATGAGTGTTCTTGAAAAAAATGCTTTATGAAGAAGCTGATATCACTTAAATAATTGAGAAGTTCAGAAAATGTTCCAATTTGGCAATTTTACAGATAATTATGAATTTGCATTCGGTATTTTTACACACTTGTCTCTCACCTAGCCTGATAAATTATGTGTTGCTATTAAGAAAACAATATAAAAAAATCCATCAGTGTGCACATGGATTGTGTTTAAACCGTTTTATTATGCTGTATTTGAAAATGTGGATATTTTAACCTAAAATTCAGCTTCTATTATGCTCCTATTTTATTTAAGCCATTAAATAGAAAGGAAGAAATAGTTCAGTGGAAAAATAAATGCTTTTTTAAAACAATGAAAATATTAATTATCTTAAGGACATAAACATTGGAATTAAAAGCAAGGTACAGGGGGTTATAATTTAAACTATTGCCATAGATCCCAAGTAAATATTTATTGATTCTGAGATTCAACACTTTTGTGTGCTTACTTGTTTCTATGTAAGAAATAAGTCAGCTGCTACATTATAGTCAATATAAGAAACTACATTTCTAATATTTGTAATGAAGAAACAAAATCTCTGTCATATTTTTAGGACAAATAACCTCAAATTTTTAAAGTTTTGAATAAATATTTGCTGAGGGTGGGGCAGCAAATAATGTTTTCTATTATTCTGATAATTTTAAAACGTTTAACTTAAGTAAACCAATGGTTTCAAATATTTTTCATTTTGTTCCTATTCAAATGTAATCCTGAGGAAATGTAGTTGACTATAGACTTGCTTTCTCAGAATCTTTTTCTGCTTATGAAGACACTTTTGGTGAGTGGAAAAGCCGATTTGTTGTAATTATACTAGGAATTTTGTGTTAGCAATAAATTTCAGGAAGAAATCTCTCCTTTGCCATGGAATTACTTCAATAGGAATCAATATGCTTTTTGAATTTTTTTTTTGATTCACCTTTTCTTGCATCCTTATGTCTCCTTTTCCTTTTTTTTTTTTAATGTCTATACACAGCATTTGAATTGTAGATAGTGTGCAGCACTTCTGTGTCAGTTTTACACCCCAAAATACACTCTATGTATGAGTTATAATTGCTATGTTTTAGTATTTGATTTTTTTTTAATAAATGAGATTGTGCAGTTCAAATAATTATAGTATATGTTAACTTCTTTAATTCCTTTGTTTGATAGGCTTAAAAAAATCCAAATATGTCAGTAAATATTTTCTCCTTGCCTCTTTTACTTCCTCAGAATTTATAGAAAATTTCAGTACCTTTTAAATCCTCGTCAAGTTTATAGTCTTTCTGGAAATGGACCAATGCCAGGGTAAGTCTACAGTTAATATTATTACCAGGAACTCATTTAATAAAATGCTACATAATCAAATGAACAAAAGTACATATAGTATGTTTGGAATGTATGAACACTGCAGATCTCTGAATAGCTGCAGAGCTATATACGTATTATTTGTTTACATATGCAAATAAAGCTATATCTTGTATGTTTTACTAAAAACCAAGCAATACATTGTAAGAATTGTGGGATAAATTTCATTCTATTTGCAGCTTTTACTCCTACATCAGCAACCTGAGTTCCTGTGGGAGTTTTATGTTATAAATATCAAGCGGCCTCAAAGACTGACCTGCAGGACATCAATTTCGTTTACATAAACACATATGTGCACTTACATATAAGTCTGTAATATATATACATGGTGTACATATGTATATATTCTTATACATGTCAGATATAGGTTGTTGTTTCAAGTTACAGTGACTGCATGCTCCTTATCAGTTACATAATCTTAGTAATGTAGTGGTTGGAAAATGACTGGCCAGGCTAAATGGTGCTGTTGGTGACTTTTAAAGGGGACTGACGTATTCTTTGAACCAGCTGGCATTGCAGTCACTCCCTTAATGTGCTTCCTCCATGATTCTTCCTAATTTGCATTCGTGTGAAGACAGGAGAATTACAGTGTATCAAATACCAACCTTTGCCACCTGATACTGTCCCTTTTTTGCTTTGGTAGAAGGAAAGAGACAGCAGCACTGAATATCTGCTCTGTGTATCATTTTGTAGGTATAGGGTGTTATTTAGTTATGTCATTGATATATGAAAATTTACATCAGTAAGGATAATCTGAAATTTATTTAGAGATGTATATTAGGAGAAATATGTTCACTTACATTATATTGAGATCCTTTTTTGTATGTATTTATTTGTTTAGACTTTTTTTGGGAAGTTGGAGGAAAAGAGGATGAAGTTGGAAACATACATGATGTGTGCTTTGCAAAGTTATATTTCAGTTGTCATATATATATTACTGGAAAGAGTATAGTCTGACAGTTTCTGCCTGTGCTTCTTGGTTTAAGGCCAATATACAAATATTCTTTCTTTAAACCATGCTATATATCAGTTATCTGTTTGTTGTGTTAGACTTGAGATTTGTATAGCATTGATGAAAATAAGCGTGTTCAACTCAATCCTTTTTTGGAAGTTAGGGTATCCTGCACTCAAATGTGGCTAAAGTGCAACCTGCTGAATGGTACAAAACCAGCGCAAAAAATGGAAATAATGACATATGTGATGTCTTTGAAGCCTGTAATTATCTTGAACCTGAATGCAGGTGTTGTTTTTATTACTTAAATTATATTTGTTGGCTTTATGCCAATGTTGACACGTAGAGAAAATTTACGTTGTCTTAGTCCAAAGAATAAGTAGATTGGAAGAATTAACTGAGACAAAACTACTGACCACTATTGTATTATATATAGTGTAATAGAAATGCCATGCTCTAGATTGAGGTGATGATTTTTAAAACAACTGGAGTATTTTTGTTCAAATTCATCGTCTTTCATTGAACTGGAAAAAGCAAAACGAAAAAAATAAACACCAAAACCTGGCTGCATTTGCGCCCTCTGTTGACTGTTTTTACGTATCTTCCTGTGTGAAGGAAAATGTATTTTAAGGCAGAGGCACAAGAGGGCAGTGTTACGTTCAAGCTGAAACTGTGCGTTGAAGCAATTTTAACATTAGTCTTTTGAACCAGGACCCTGTTTTTTAGAAGATATTTTCAATTTATCTTCCTATTAGAAATCAAAATAGTTTTACTTCACAGTCACTTTGAAGAAATTTCAAATTCATTTTCAAACAGACACTGCTTGTTTTGGTATATTTTTTATTCATTCCACAGAAATTAATAATCCTAAATTTCCAGTTTATCTTCTACCATTGCTTCTTGCCCCTGGCAATACTGTGTAGGCTTCATGTAATTTGTCCCTTAAGTGAGAAGTTGAATATGTTCTGGTATTTCACTTACCAATACTTGTTCTGTTTTCTGCGAAGGCTGGATTTCCTAATAAAACCTGCCCATCCATCCATCTGCCTACTCACTCATCCATCTCTATATAGACAGTTTTACTGGATTGTCAATCAAAATGTACAGTTATTTAATGTCATATGTGTCATTTAGATCAAAATGGAACAGATTTGGGTATTATACACCACAGAGAAAAGAAGAAGTGTATTCTTCATCCCGGTTAGCTTTTTAGTAGGAAGGGTAAACACAGTGATTTAACACAATTTTAAAGCATTTATAATTATTATAATAGATTTTTTAAGGCTATTTTGAGATTTTTTTTTTCTTTTGAATATTACTTTCAGACATGCTTACTCACTGTAGAAAACGACTATAGTATTAGGGAAGTACTTGCATTTTTTTGGAAGAGCCAGGCTGTCTGCTTTAACCCATGAGTTAGTGTTTTTAATTTTTGATGGTGTTTTTCTCGTGGGCTGCTGTCATCAACATTGAAGATAACATTCACAATTTTCTAGCTTGAGTTCCAAACATCTGTGGCTAACATGAGTTGATATTTCCAGTTCATTCCTGTCAAAAATCTAAGTATCTTCTCTTCAGAAAGCAGTGAGAAAGACAACAGAACTAGAAAACTAATAAAATTATAAATCTTAGGGGGACTGTAAAACTGCTGGTTTGGTTTTTTTTTTGTTGGTTGACTGGTTGGTGTTTTTGGGGGGTTTTTTTGAACAGTCAGCAGCTTAATTGCTGTGTGTGGTGTTGCTCTTCTTCAGTGGGATAACCACGTTCCTTCGTGGAAATGTATTGGAATAAAGGACTCCAAAACCCAGAACAACCCAAATAAAAACCCAAACCCACCACAAAAATACACACAATCCCCCCCCACCCCCCAGGCCAGTTATTGTATGTGATTTTTATAAATATGCTGGTGCATAGCAGGACAATAGAAAAATTTTTTGAACAAATTGACAATGAATTTTAGTATCACTGTCTGTATGTGCAATGTGGATCCACTGAAGGGGATGCGTCACCTACTTTCATAATAGATGGATGGGTACATGGAGAAATGAAGGAACAGCAACAAAGACATTTCTTGTAGCTTCTTTGCATGCCTAATGTTTTTGGAGCAGTTTATGTCAAGACTCATGTATAATTGTCTATATAAAAATATATACATAATGCGAATAACCCTCTTGGCAGTGACTCTGGCATTGATGCTTTTCCAGCCAGGAGACTTACCTGCTGCAAGGCCTGGAAATCAAGGAGCTCTAAACCAAAGGACAACAGTACTTTAAACATATGTATAATAATTAGTGGTTTAGACATTCTTTAATTGGGAGTGGAGAGATATGAGTGAGCTGCAGAAACCTTGTAAGCTCTGCAGCTGAACACAGGCATAAAAGTTACTCTCTCCCCAGTTACAGACTGCCACAGTTAACACAGTGACGTGAAAATTGCTGGGCTGATGCATTGTGTAATTTTTGCCTAGCACCTGTGTTTTCAGCCATGAAAAGAGTTTCCCTGTTTGGTTGTTATATCTCTATAGGAGTCTTCTACTCCTGACAACAACTGTTACTGTGCATTTAATGATCTTGAAGAATCTGAAATTCAGTTATTGTTCACCTCACAGAGAGGTAAATAATAGTGGGATGAATAGCAGTTGAGCCACAGACCCACAGGACTCTGTAGAGAGGTCAGCATTTCATGAAGGCTTTGTCCCTCTGAAAGGGCTTCTGTTCCCTAAAGTCTATCGTTTAGAATGTCTAATTTTTGTTATTTTTATACTCTATAATAGAAATTATATCCACAAAAATTGTATTTCTTTGTAACTTCCTTAAGCATTTAATTTGGAGAGCATGTATTTTTTAGACTGTGTCTCCAAGCCTCAAGAGTCTTTTTTAAGTCTTAAATTCTGGCCACTTAAAAGATGCTCAAGACAGCAAAACCGATTCCTTACAACTTATGCTCTAATTTAGTTGGGAATCTACAGCACCTGGGCCTTTATAACTTCACAAAGTAATAGACCTGTTTTGAAAATTACATTATTTTCCTTGGTTTTTTGGATTGATTGCTGGAGCTTTTCTTTGCTGCTAGACATTTGGAATACCTAGAGTATTCTGGGAAGAATTATACACCAAGAATATTTTTAGAAGAGAATAACTGTGTAGTTATTAAAATAAAAATCTTGAATCTCGTCCATATTTCCTTGAAAGAATTATATTTTTGCCAAAGGATGGCAAAGTCAGCAGTGGTGGTTTGGTTTCACTCTAATGATAAGAATTACTGTTGTCCACCATGAATAAGTAATATTTAGAACTCACCAAGTCTTCACATATGAAACCTAAATTCTGAGTTTAGAGATATATTTTGAACAGTTTCTAGACAACTGCAGTGTTGAATTCTGATACCTATCCTGAGATACAAATATCAGTGGATTATTATTTCCCTGGACTTTAACAGTTTTAAGTTTTGCTTCACTGGCAATGAAGAAGACTACCTGAATGATTTCACAAATTGCTGTTGTTACACTAACTTGTATGGATGAGCACCTGAAATTCTGCATAGTGGTCTGCTTCTGTGCATAAGAGAAAAGGTCATGTGCAGGTACTTAAATGGAAAATACTGCAATTTATGTTTTCAAATAATTTTACTCTGAATGAGACGATATTTCCTTAAACAATTCTGTAAGAATGTTTGTATGTGCTATCTGTGTATAAATCAATTAATTGCATGATTCGACAGGAAATAGTTACATCCTCTAGCATTGCTTTTTTATTCTTAAATGGTTTCCCTGCATTCCTATGGATTTGATGAGGTGATTATGAAAAACTGAATTAGAGTTATATAGTTACTTGCAACAGTTGCCCTCCTTCAGGTGGAAATTTATGAACAGAACCTCAGTAATTGCCTTTGTGGGTCCTTTTTTCTGCTAAAATAAAATAAAAATAGAATGGCAGCAGACACCTTCAATGTTTAAATTCTTTTTCAGAAAAGTGGGACTAAGTTTTCTATTCTGGTTCTTTAAGTCTAACAGGACACAAAACCTTCACAACGATTTTCAGTGCTTTTAGTTTCACTTTAAACCACTTTTACTGAGTTCTCTCCAACTCCAGTTCTGTGTTTTGTTTTGTTCCTTTCAAACCATGTCAAAAATGTCCTGTGGATAGAAAGTAACAGGTGTTATTAAAACTCTGATTGCGTACAACTTTCTTGGTAGGCAATATTTACTTTTTCCCTGGAGGTCTATACAGAATTCTATTAAATTCTTTCTTTACAATTTTGACACTGAGTTTGATTGAAACCTTATAAAATGTAAAACCATGTTCCTTTCCCAACTGTTAATGTAGGCTGCACATTCTAATTCAATGAATGAGATTTATTTACATATATAATTATTTAACTATATTTAATTTTATAAAGTCATTTGATTTTATAAATATTTATATTTGCTATAGTATATTTATATACACTGTATTTATATATGCAAATATACAATGTAAGGTATATTATGCATTACTTGTATTTTGTTTGTTAGATTTTTATATAGGTATAATTTTTAAATTTATAAAATGGAAAAGTTATATGAACTTAATGCTATACTTTGCTTGGAAAATTCACTGTCTGTGAATATAAAATGCTCCAAAGTTAAAATGAATGAAGCGTATTGAGAATGTTTTTGACAATATGGTCTTGCCAGATTCTTCAGCCCACATTTTATTGAGAAGTTCTACCTTTTTGATGAAGATTAAATATATAGTCAAATATTTGATAACCATATGGTGAAGAAGCTTGTTTATAAAAGGAGACAGAGGTTTAGGTCTATGTTGTGCCAGTCTGGTTTATCGCTAGCATCAGCTCTGGACTTTTGATATTGTTCTGATTGCTTGGTTGATTATTTTCTTTTTGACATCTTTTACATGAGGTAGAAATTCTTAAGTATTTATAGAAGTTAGTAGCCTGCCCTCGCCTCTGAGCTATAATTTGATTTTAAATTAAGCTGAAATACCCTCAGTATTGGAAGCAATGTAGTTAAACTTGATAACTTTGTACAGACCTAACACATTGTGTCCAAATTGGAATGCTGGTGACAAGAGGCATTTGTTTCTATGCCAGGTCTCTTGAAGTGATGGAGATGCATACCTGTGAGCCAGGGCATGTCTCAGTGCCTGCTCTTACAGTTGTAGGAAGTGACTTCCAGCAGAGGGTCTCTTAGCACATATGCTTGCTAGAAGATATGTCCCCTAAGTGTACCCAGTCAGATTTGGCACGTGGCATTTTGGATCAGAAGAGAACCTATAGCACTTCTCCTACACATGTGTGAAGTGGAGTGTAAGAGGTGAGAGGGGCAAAGCAGGCTTTAATACAGGGCGAGTAAGCATCCTTCAGGCATTGTACTTGACACTTGAAATTGCTTAAGAGCTCTTCTGAGCAGAGAAAATTAGGGGGAATGGGACATGTGATGGGCTTAATTCTGCATACTTTTGCTGACCTTGAAAATCCGGTCTAAAACTAATAATATTAAAGAAGAAGTTGGCCTATAATCTCCTACATAATACATGAAGATTTTGATCATTGTAATTTTCATTTTCTTCTCCCATGCTTGCTTTTTTACTCTGTAGTTTTTCATGGATTCTTGATTTTATCAAGGGGCCTAAAAGAATTTATAGAACTTCCTAGGGACAGGAACTCCATGCTCTGTGCAGCATTGAAGTTTCATAAGGAAAACAGTTTGAATGGAACGCTTGGAAGCTACTGTGTGTATTTATTCACATTTAAGAATTTTTGCACAATGTATTATTTGTGTGTTTATTAGGAGATTGTAAGTGGATAGGTAGTCTCTCAAGGCAAAAAAGTGTTAGTTATCTAAAAGTATTAGCCATAAAATTTGCTTGTGAAGACCTAGCTATAAAAGTATATGAAAACCTATTTCTGGTAGTGTACAAGTACATATTAAACTGAACATTCTGTGGTGGGTATAAACACCCACGTCATGGTTTAATCATGGTTTAATACAAAGTGAGAAAGCATCAGATCGAAGGCACCTATTCCATCATCCTACAAACCATAGTTAAAAAGTAAAGTATCTTTGGTAGTATTTGCCGGGCTATTTCTGCTTCCATCAAGTGAATATCACCACTTCATTATCCACTTCATTCAATATCAGTGTTCCATAATGCTGAAAAGTGAATATCTATTAAAACAATCCTAAATTGCAATAATTTAAATTTAAAAGCAGCTTTTCAGGATAGCATTTGACACATGCTGAAATTAGTCTTTGCAAATAAATTGTGGCTAGACAGAAAACTTCCAGTAATCTGGTTGAATTACTATGTGTTTGTGTGTGTATGGACATTCACATTCCTTATTTTCATTAGCGTTACAGATATCTTAATGCATATTCTGTATTCTAGTGTCCAGATCTGGTTTCCAGTTTGAAATCAGATAATGTTTTCTGACCATACTTTCAAACAAGATTTGTACTAAGGCAAACATTTGGATTAACCATCAGATCCAAATGGTTTCTAGTATTAGTGTACCATAATAACCCTTGAATTATCAATTTTGTTTGATATGTTTCAGGATTGTATTTTTCTAAAAAAATCAATACGTGAGTGGAAGTGATTATTATTTCAAGTGTTCACTTGCCATTTACTGTTAAATGAAATGTCTTAAGCCATAAAATATTTGCATAATACAAAATGTATTTATCATAATTTGGAATCTTCATTTACTGTTTTTAGGTTAAATTTTTTCCGCGATGTTGCTGAGTTCAGAGTACTAGCATGTGGTGGAGATGGAACAGTAGGCTGGATTTTGGATTGCATAGGTAATCTATTGTATATATGTAGTTTTGCTTGACTCATGTTTTTCATTTTAATGCTCTTCCTTATATACTGATGTATGGATTTCAAAGAAGAGCTTGTTCTTTTAAATTTTTGAAATGTATTGTTTTGGGACATGATTATTTTTAAGGATATTCAAATTGCAAAAGATATTCAAAATCTCTAGAACTCCAGTGTTGGTAGTGCTCTGGATTTCCTGAAAGCAAGAAATTTAGATTAATGTATTTTAATTGCAGTTCACAGTCTGTTCCCTGACTGAATCAAATCTAAGTTGCTACTTTTAAGACAATTTACCTTACTTCACTTTCATTTTCACTTAACAAATTTTTGTTTATGCTCTATTATCCCATAATGAAGATAAGTTATTAAAAGATGCACCAGTTTTGGAGTTCCTTTAGTCAATTGTCTATAACTGTAGGGATCATTTGGAAGGCCCAGAAGTCAAGGTATTGGAGACTTAAGCTTCTGAAAGCTCATTAGAGAGAATGTCTTCCACATCATTTATTTGGCATTAGAAAGACTGCAGAGAAAAAAGTTGGGCATACGTGGTGATGAAAATTAGGAAGAGGATGAAGGGAGATCAAAAGATACAACTGAAAGTTTATCTAGAGTCTTTAAAAGTATAAGCTTTGGTGGGGGGTGTGGGACCAGAACACCTTTTAAAGTTCGTGGAAAAGTGAAACTGATGCCATGAAAAAATGAGAGCAAAGGCTTATTTTTAGTCTTTGTTGGAAAAAAACATCTTTTTGAAAATACCAGTTACTGATTGTAATTCTCAAATAGCTTTCAGAGTCATAAATCAGCCTACATAAATATCAGTTAAACTTGGAAGAAGTGGAGTTTTGCAGCTATTAATTGTGTCTTCACCTTTTTCATGACGCCTAAAACATCATGCACTTACTTTCTTTTTCAATGGCATTATTTGGAGAAAGAAAAACAAACAACAAAACCCCACAATTTTTTCTTTGCAACATAATATCTTCTGCAGCAATTTTTGTGGTGTAGAGATAAGAAATAACATGGGGGATCCAGGATTCATCTGTTTCATAGGTGCAGGAAATAGATTTTCCATGCTGCCTTTTAGCAGGCAACGGACTTCTTGGTAATGGTGCTCATGCGTAGACAAATTGTCGCTCGTTGAGATGGGACATGCAACACAGCTATCTTTTGGAAAAGCTTCTTTATTATGAGATAAGCTCCAAAACCTCCAAAAAACTCTTCCATTGTTTACAAGCACTCTCTGATATATCAGTCTTAAGCATATGTGTCTAACACCTATTGGACAGCAAGCTGTTTTTATTAATCTTGTTGGATGACCTTTGCATCATCTACATGGCTTCTGCTTCAGCATTTTGTTCTTTCTCCTTCTTATGATCTTCTGCCAACTCGAAACTTTCCAGTAGTGTCAAGGATATAAATAATCTCATCAAGGTCAATATTTATCTCATCCTCATGGTCTCCAGCCCAACCGTAGACCCCAATAACAAATTGGGGTAAATACGTAGTTAAACATAAATTTGTTCACCCAGACACAGAAGTACAAAGTTCACCTCATTTTTCATGCCCTTAATTATTGCTCTTTTGCATTCATAGCTGGGAATGTCTGAGCTGAGGAAAAGAGAGAGCACAACATATTCAGTCTTGGAAAGATCTTGAGTATCATTGTTTATGAATGTTTATCACATTTTTGGGTTACAGAAGTCCTTATGATAACAATCGAGTAAATTAGGATTAAGGATTGAGTATTGACAAGAGAAGGAACTGCATAATGGATTGGCTTGGTGAAATGCTCTTTGCTGAGCAGACAGCATAATTTCATATACAAAACGTGTCTTTCACTGAAAAAAAAACCCCTAACACAGTTACTATATCAGCACCATACAATTAAGTCTTTTTTGTTCCTTAGTTATGTTTTTTTCCTTCTTTGTTCACAGAGAAAGCGAACTTGATTAAGCATCCTCCAGTTGCTATCCTGCCTCTTGGGACTGGGAATGATTTAGCAAGGTGTCTGAGATGGGGAGGAGGTAAACACGAATTAAAATATAATGTATTATGGAATTAAAAGGAAAAAATAACTTTTGCATCAAAGTCACATTTGGATTTCTTTTTTGTGATGTATGTACAGAACCTTATCACCTTTTCTCTTTTTGGAAATGTCTGTTTGTAAATGTTGTATAGATATAAAAAATATTAAAGATTGCAATCACTTTGTACCTTGTTTGTAGCTTCTGAAGACACCAAAAAGGCTCCAAGGTGTAATGAGAATAATGTATAGCTGTTTGGTTGGCTTTTTACCAACTGTATTGCTGCTATTGCTTTGATCAATACCTTGTAAAAGGAGTCAACTTAAATGGGTTTTAATTGAAACTGTTCTGAAAGGGTTACTGAAAGCAGCTAATAATAGGTTCGAAGTGGTTTCATCTTTTTAATATTAAAAAATATTAAATGGAAAATGTGTCTCAGCCTTGGGCTAGTTCCTTTACACCACTCCCTTTCTCTTCTCCTGCAGAAAATTCCAGACAATAAGTGCTGCAGTGCTATTTATCAGGAAATGAGAAGGCAAAAAATGCTGAAAGAAGCATATATGTAAAATCAAAACCTTTAATACTCCTTACATCCTTTCCTGGATGTATGGAGGCTTACTCTCAGTTTCTCCTATAATTTACTTCCATTCAGAATTTGCTTTACAGGATAACTTGAAGGAGACACAAGGAAGAAAGTCTTAGGCAAAACTCAGTCTTGGTGAAAGCATGTCATTTTATGGGCTCATAGCCAGGTCTATTTCGGGTCTTGGTTGTTTCAGTCGAGATATTTTTAATTTGGAACTTGGCTGTTTATTTGGAACATCTCAGCCTTTGCAGATATCTTACTTCTTCTGTCTCATCAAAGTTTCCTTTCCAAATGTCTGCCTTGCTAACAGATAGTCTTTGGAAAATTCTCAGTAATCTTCATGCTATAAAACTTTTTTTAACCATAATGTTCTGTCAAAGCATTTTAGGACCTCCTTTATTTTCTCTGTCATTATTATTGATTGTTTACATTCTCATAGTTTTAGGGGAAAAAAGGAAAACAAACAAGCCAAAGCCCAATGAAATCAGTCTTGCTTCACCTTCAGAATAGTTCATAGGGTAGTCACAGTATATCAGGTCGTGAGGAGTCACAAGAAGTTCCTAGTCTAATCTCCTTTTCTAAGCTGGGTGAGCTATGAGAGTCTTTGATTACATTAGTGGGACCTGTCCCTCCATTCACTTTTATTTATCTTCTAAGCTATTCCATTTGGATGAAATTAGAAAAAGACACTGTGAAAATACTCTGGCTTTCATCATTCTTTGCCCAGTTGCTTTTTGGTAAACAGTAGCATAATACAGATTTTCTGGAACTTCCATAGATGGGAGAGGAGACAGGGCTTCCAGAAACTAAATTGCTGATGAGCGATCTCAAGAATGCAGACAAAAGGAATTATGCATGCTGCTGTTATGCAAGGGTTAGTAGTAAGTAGCAAAATTACGACCATGAAGAAATGTATCAGCAATGGGTATTGAGAAAGGTGGCTTTGAATGCTTTGCCTGCTAAAGTTGTTAATGACCCAGGAAGTATATATTGCTTGAATATGAAAATTTTTCTTCTGTTTTGAAGAAGGAATGAATCCACAGATCTTGGTTATCTGTTACAAAGTCACGTGATCTGAATAGTATTCAGAGTTGATAATGTCACTTAGTAAAATCCTCACAGTTTTTATGCATGCACACGTGTATGTTGTACTCAGGAGTGTGCAAACAGGTTTGCTACTCAGTTTAGTACACAATGTAAAGAACTACCGCTATTAGTGAATTGCATATGAGTGCTTCTTGGCAAGTAAGAGTCAGATCTCTCTACAGAGCAAGATGGGGCTTATGAAGTTGTTGAAATATGGAAGAATGTTACTTTTGCTGACAAGTTATCAGTTATGGCTTTGAAGTATTTGGATTTGTTATGCTTAAACACATTGAAACAATTAATAAAAAATAGTAGACACCTTTTAACCTTTCAGTCTCTTGTTAGGCTTTAATCGGACTGTATGTCTCTTTTCTACTGTATGTCTTTTCCATAAATTTTGAAATCAAAGGAGTTTAAATATTGATTAATTTACTTGCAAGAATGTTTTACAGAGCATAACCTTAGCTTTTTGGATCATTTGGAAAATGCAAGAGATTGACAAAGTTTGAAGATCTAATTATTTTCTTCACCACGAATCCGATGTCCAGTAAAATCTGTAGAATTAATCTAAATTTACATGCAGAAATTAAGTTTGTATTTATACATCTTTTCATGACAAGTGCTGGAAAATTTTCAATACTTTGGGTACAATCCTGCTTCTCAGATCTTATATGCATAGTTAACATTTTTCTAGTCATAGAAGAGTAGAATATTTTGGGTTGGGAGGGACCTTTAAAAGTTAGTTATCTGCTCCAACTTCCCCCTGCAATGATCTGGGACATCTTCAATTATGTCAGGCTACTCAGAACCCTGTCCAACCAGTCATCTGCAAAGAGAAAGAAAATTTAATGAAACTTTATTACATTTGATTAAATAACTGGTTTTATGTTTTGCTAGGTTATGAAGGTGAGAATTTGATGAAGATCTTAAAAGACATTGAGAATAGCTCAGAGATTTTGCTGGACAGGTGGAAATTTGAAGTAATACCCAATGATAAAGATGAGAAAGGGGACCCGGTGCCTTACAACATCATCAATAACTACTTTTCTATTGGCGTGGTAAGACTTACGTGTATCGTTAAATGATTTTCTTTTTCTATTTTGAATAAATATTTGCATCACATGTCTTCAAATGAAGAATTGTTGCCTACAGATCATTTGTAATGTTGTTTTGCTAGTGAAATGAATACACAGATGACTGACAGCAATTTGCATAAATTTGCTTACTCACATTCAAACCAGAACTATTTTTCAAGACCGTCTACCTTCTCATTTATAAAGAAGATATTTGCATTGTTCTTAATGGTTTATGAGCAGCCATAGTACTAAATTTATATTGTCATTTTGAAGGTCCTATGAAAATATAAAGGAAAAACTAATCACTTAATAAGATATCTAAGTAACCTTTTCCATTAGTACTCACATAGGCAAAACTATTTTAAAGAACAGTTGCATTCTTTATTTCTTCAGGGCAGTTTTAAATAATAAAATAAGTTAATAATACAAAATCACAGCTGAAATTAATTGGGTTTAAGCAGTTCTTCATGTCTGAGGAATTGGATCTCTGCTTTGTGCTTCTCTATGGTTTTCTGTTATACATACTATCTACACTTCTAGATATTAACATATTTTTTTTATTCATATTTGACTTGTCATTTGTTGCTAATTTCAGATAATATTCTGAAGAATCATCACTCCATATTTCACTTGGGTCTTTCTTTCCTTCCTTCGTTCCTTCCTACATTCAAAAACTTACGCTCAATTGAATTAGACTCTTACTGTTTCTCCAAGGCACAGTGAAAACTAATGGTGACCTATAACATATTGCATATCGCCTCATAGATTGCTGCCAAATAGCAAGCACAGTCTCTAATTCACCATGAATAGAACCTGCTGTATGAATTTTTTAACAGTATGGCAGAAATTGTATTTAATAACCAACAATCTAAATGTATGCTTAGAAAGGCCAGGAGAGTAGAACTGAATAAAATTGTGCTTGATGTGGGGATCTTGATGTTTTAGGACCATAATTCAGGTGGGAAGGGATCTGCAGGAAGTCATTGCTTCTAAGCAGGGGCAGCTATGAGAGCAGATCACGTTGCTCAGGGCACTAGCTATTTAGGTCTTAAAAGCCTCCAAGGGTGGCGGTGGCACAACGTCTCTGGGCAACACCTTGTGGTGCTTCACTATATTATGATGAAGATCTTTTTTCCTATATCCTGTCTGAATCTCTCATTTCAGTATATACTATCTGTATGTGCCAATGTGAAGAATCTGGCTTTGTCATCTTGATAACCTCCTCATAGATACCTGCAGGCTGCTGTTAGATCTCCCTGAAGCTAACCTGTGAACCACCTTATTCAGCCAGTCTATTTTTTTTAATCTTTTTTCCAGCAATCAAGACCATAATATCCCAACTTGGATACAAGAATGATGCAGTAGACAGTGTTCAAAACCTTGCTGAAGTTGAGTGTGACATTTACTGCTTTCTCCTCATATATAGCTGTTTTAACATAGGCAGCAATCAGAAGGCAATTTACCCCTTAGAAGGAAAATAAGACACCAAGTCGAAAAGGAATGTTGAAGACAGTAGCATATGTATGTGACAAGTTTGATTTTTATGTTTGTGCTGGTGTAAAAGTAAACCAGCAGGAGAAATGAAATCTGTTGAAGAGAGATTACAAGTCAGATTTACAATTTACTAAAAAGATTACAGTACATACAATGATGCAAAGAAAAACTGGTTTTGACACACAACAAGAGTATGATCCAGCGCCCTGGGACAAGAACAGCATAATGCTGTTAGATGGAACATTTTGTTTGTTGACTTTTTTTTTTTCTACAAAACTCTGATACGTACATAAGTAATGTATTATGTCTAAGTAAAGGGGGAAAAGTAAGAAACAGAGATGTAGTGAGTAAGTGTTCAACCTGATGAAAGCACAAAGCATGGAAAGATCATAAAAAGTGCAAGCCAAGCTGTGCGTTAGTTTCTAAGAAGGAGCTAGAAAACATCTAAGAGCAATTTAGAGTAAGATAAAGATTTTTCAAGTGCTCACATCCATCATTCTGTCAGGATGGCAAGATACCGGGAGAGAAGTTCCATCTGCTTCTTAATAATACTGAAGTCACTGAAAGAAGCTAAATATCCAAGAAAAATGTGCATTGAAGTAGTCAAATCATACTTGCTTTAAAAAACAAAAACAACACTCCCAAGAAAAGCCAAACCAAAAGAACTTTGCAAAAATATAGTAGAGTCATCTGAAAATGGAAGCTTGTTTTTAAAGCCACAGATTTGATGAGCTGGACAAACATTAGAGGACATTAGAGGACAAATAAGTAGGCATGATAGAGACAGGAAACATTAGGTCACCTATCACACTGGCAAGTTCAATTACTGAAGTATTTTGGAGAAAATAAAAAAGTTATTTTCCCCATAACCTACACAACCAGCTTTAATAGTCATAAATTCATTTACTAGGTTGATACTATCCCAGTGATCATCAAATACAGAGTTCAGTAATGTTAGTATTGTGTTGCCATAGACTGTATTCTTGGGATATCCATTTCTGCAGTTGCTTCAGTAATGGAATTTCAGTCATGTCACTTCATTTAGACAACTTGCTGTTGTAATAAACTATTGGAGGGAGTGTGTATGTAGACAGAGTATGTAATTGCATATAGTGTTTGTCATGGTTAGTCTTTCCCCTATGGATAAAACAGTATAACTCTTGATGCTTTCTTCAAGATTTCGGCTGCTTACCATTAATGGTGGCTCAACATATAGATATGTTAATGGTTGCTCCAGCTAGGCCTGTGTTCTGCAATACCTCTGCACATCTTGTATTTTGTTTTTTTTTTCTAGCTATTTTCCCTATCTGTATCTCGGGCCTGTAAAAACAAAACCAAAAAAGCAAACGTTTCCCTTACTCAGCCATAAGGCATCCTATCTTAGAGAAATATTTTTGCACAATTCAGTAATAACTCTTCAGTTCAATGCTTGAAATTAACACCTCAAAAAACAAACAAACCAAAAAAACCCCAAGCAAACAATATAAGCCTCTAACTAAAGCCATGTATATTCATGATGGTATGCCATCATTACTCAGAAAATAAGAGGAAAAAAGTTCATAAAGATACCCCCAAAACAAAACCTTATTTTTGCAGATAATTGCTCACAAGTCAACTGTCACATCTTGCCAGGATTGAGCCATTTTCCTCAGTTATGCCATCTGAAGTATGTCCATTTATGCTTCATAAATATTTTAAATTATAAGAAAGGTATTAAGCTCTATTAAGAGAGTGTCCAGAGGAAGGCAGTGAAGATGATGAAGGGCCTTGAAGAGAAGATCTATGAGGAGCAGCTGAGAGCACTTTTTCTGTTCAGTTTGAAGAAGAGAAAACTGAGGGGAGACCTCACTGCAGTCTACAGCTTCCTTGTGAGGGGAAGAGCATGGGCAGGCATTGATCTCTTCTGTAGTGATCAGTAACTGGACCCAAGGAAATGGCCTGAAGTTGTGTCAGAGGAGGTTTAGGTTGGACATTAGAAAAAGGTTCTCCACTCAAAGGGTGGTTGGTTGGTGAAACAGACTCCCTAGAGAAGTGGTCACAGCACAAAGCCTGACAGACTTCAAGAAATATTTGGATGATACTCTCAGGTCCATGGTTTGACTCTTCGGAATGATCATGTGCAGGGCTAAGAGTTGGACTTGATGATCCTTGTAGGTCCCTTGCAACTCAGCATATTCTGAGGTTCTGTGATATATTTGGAGCACATGTCCTATAAGGAGTGGCTGTTCAGCCTGGAGGAGAGGAGGCTGACAGTGTCCTTATCACCCTCTACAACTACCTGAAAGGACGATGTAGCCAGATGGGGGTCAGCCTCTTCTCCCAGGCATCTAGTGACAGGAGGAGAGGACATGGCCTCAAGCTGAGCCGAGGATAGTTCAAATTGGACATTAAAAAGAATTTCTTCACAGAAAGAGTGATAAGATGTCTGTCCCGAGATGTGGTGGAGTCATCGTCCCTGGAGGTGTTTAAGGAAAGATTGGACATGGCACTTGGTGCTATGATCTAGTTGACATGGTGGTATTCAGTCATAGGTTGTACTGGATGATTTCAGAGGTCTTTTCCAACCTAACTGATTCTTTGATAAAATCAATGGGCATGTATTCTATGAAATTCACAATATATTCCATTAAATTCACAATAAGCAAGGAAAATTATGAAATAATCATTTGCTGATTGAAACCTGAGCAGCAGCCATGGAAGATGAATGACCAACAGACAGCGAGGCAAACTCTCATATGAAATCAAGAACCAAAGACGGAGCAGTCTTTGTTACCTTGTGAAGAACCATCTACACTGTTAGAAAATGCCAAAATGGCACAGTCAAAAATTTTATGTACTGTTAGGATGTGAAGAAACAGTTCTTTTAAGTTTAGGGATAGGTAGCTCAGCTGTCAAGCAATTTGAGTTAAACAAAAATCACTTAAAACTGTCAAGGCGGCTCATCTTTGGGGGGGAATTTATTAGAGAATGTCAAATATGTAGGAAAGTTATAATGCTTATTTTTAGTGCTTCTCGAATTATTGTCTCAAAGTGAGACAAAATGGGTATTTTGATAACTCAAAGAATGCCTTATTAAATGTTCCATTATGATTAAACAGTAGAAACCTTGACTTTTGCTAAATGCCTGGTTGAAAAGAATACAGTGAAGAAGCCATCTTATATATTTAGGGATAGGAAAAGTGTGTGAAAGAGAAAAATATCTCTGTTTTCTGTGCTTTCTCTTCAAGGTGGATATCCAAGAAAAATGACTCAGGGTTTCTCTCTACCAGAGCCACCTTCTAATAATTGGGGGGGNTACCACTGGAGTTCTAGGAATAAGCCACAGACATGCAGGATGCATGTTGGAGGAAGAATTGTGTCAGCAAAATCACATTAGAGGTTTAGGGTTTGAATTAGTTCGTTAAAAGTAAAGGAATACTATGAGCTAGGCAAAGTCTATTTACTCGTATTCTTTTTAAATCCTTTTTTATAACTTACTTCTGCTTAGATCAATCAATAAAAGTACATGGAAAATTGCTCAGAATGTCCTAATTTTCTAAGTCTAGGCATACTAGATGTATCTTAACTGCCACATATTTATGGAAGATTAAAAACAATCCCCCCCCCCAATCAAATAAAAACCCCAGAGAAATTAGGCAAAAACTATAACTTCAGTTCTTAAAAAAATATCTCATTCCTATTTGATATCTCACTGTTAGTAATTTTCATTCCTAAAGATAGATGAGTTCTTCTTTGACTGGAGGAAATACCTGCAGGCCAAACCAAAGCCACTGTGGTAGCCAGCTGAGAACCAGGCATAATTCTGTGGCAGCCAACTTTGCTAGAACTTGAGTTTTTACATTTGTTACGCAAACAACTTGAAAATATTAAATAAAAAACAATTACTGTACTTGGATAATGGTTTATCTCAAAAAAGGCTAAAGGTTTTAAACTGAATGATCCATCATGGTCAGTTGGCGACAGCTTGGGTGAGATTCCATTAAACTTTTAAACTAACATATTTTTGAACAAGTTGTGTAGTTGTTATTTTTGTGAAGAACGTACATATTCTCTCTGTTCACAATTGAGTGGATTACCTAGTGTTCCATCCAGGAGGACTGCAAGGATTGCTGTCTGTTAGGAAAACAGCAGACTCCCCTAGAGGCTTACGTTCTTTGTAGATCCAGAATTGCTTCTCTTTTGTCTGGACTGATCACCTGAGTGCATGCTTTAGGGTAGGCCTATTTAGGATCTTTACTATTATTGCTCTTTTACCTACATACCCTAAAGAGTCATTGTCAGCAGAATCAAGCTCCTTAGGAAGCCTAAAGCTATAGCTGGTCTTATTCAGACTATTTCATTTGCATGAGGCACTTAAAATGTGGAAAACATCTTACCTGTCTTCTTGCTGAGATAGGATTTAAATATGAATCTTCCAGCCTCCTATCAGCTGAAAATTTGAATATATGTGCAAACACATACACAAGAACATATTGGAGGGAAAAAAGGGAATGGAATACTCTAGGACAGTAATTAAGGCAGTAACCTGGAAGAGAACTTTGATATTCAGATTCCTGTTCCATCTGCTGGTTTTGTCCATTTGATTAACTTGTACGTGGCAGTTCAGAAACTTACATTTCTATGAATGTTTTCTAACATCAATTCATACAGAAATTTAATGCCAAAACAGAACTTATGGAAGTAGAATACCTCAGTCTTTCATTCAGTCTTTACAACATGTAATAATTGATTAATGTAATAATAGATTTCATAGCAATATGGTGATATTCTTACTTCGATGATCTACAACAAAAATATTTTTTTTAGTGTTTTTAGTTAAGACAGTAAAGATATCTTCCTGGAAATGTTCTCTAAGTTCTTTGAGAAATAATTCAGTATTATATGCTGATTTAATAAATAAATAAGCAGGTTTTTGTGTAGAAGAGGGATTTCTTTAGTAAGTAATGCTAAAATCAGGATGTGTTCTCTGAAGAATTATTATCACGAAGTAGTAAAGGTCTGTGACAAAGACAAGTGTACTTTTGTGACATCTAATATGTTACAATCCAAATGTATTATCAAATAGATATTTGCATGGTCATGTCTTAATATCCTTCAGCCTTAACCAGTCACTAAGAGCCTCTTATTCTGCCAGTGGGGAAAAATAAGACTTCTTAATTCTCATAGTCATAAATTTGAACTTGTCAGGAGTTTGCATCCCCATCACTTCCTCAGACATAAGTCATTCACCTCCACTTTCATTATATCTCCTTTATTTATTTTTTTTTGACTGGGAAAAAAAAGTTTAAAAAAATCTTACATAGAAGCCATATTTTTTCTTTTCTTAAAAAAATCTTTTCATTAGCATCAAGAGAAACATTGACTATCAGAATTTTTAGTCTCCAATACCAGTCTTAGATAGGGTTGTTCCTCTAACTGACATCTTTTACCTCCTATGTTATTTTATTATCTATGCTATTTTAGAGTATATTTATTACCACAAGAAAAAGGAGTTTATTATAGTATATAACATTTATAACTGGGAATGAATTTTAGTTTTATGGTGGCCCCATACAATGAAATTTTGGAGCCTCATAGCATTTTGGTGTTTATGGTGGTTTAAAGGAATATTTTTTCCTCCATAGGAAAATATCCTAAGGACATTTGCTGATTCAATGCAGAATTTAAGCACACGCACATTTTAACACTAATTCAGTGTGACATTTAAGTATGTGTTTAAACTTTCCTGACCTAATGAAGCAGTTAAATACTTGGTTAATTTTTTAAGCATTTTCTACATTTTCATTAATATGACTGGACAAATACACATATTAAATTCTGGGCATTTGGTGTAAGCTAATTAATTATTGAAGTGGTATTTGTAGGTATACATGACTAAAAATCATGTTTATTGGTTTGCTTAACTAATATGAACATAAACACATGCCTAAGTGATTTTGTGAATCCTAATCTTCACTTTGAATGTGCTAATGGAATGCTGTGATATATTGCATTATTTCTGTGCCAAAGAGGGAAAGAACACTTCATAATAAACAGCATTATTGCTTTGTAATCCAAATAATTTCTTTTTCCCTGAAAAAAGGGTTAAGAAAATGAACTATTCATCCATGTGTGAATGGAAATGTAATATTGGCAGATCCATTTTTATATTGGGTATGTCATAGCCTCAGTATTATAACCAAATGTGTAAAAGTGGTTGCTCTATCTGTGGATAGAATTCTATTCTCTTTCAGAAGGAATGCATTCAGAACAACTTCAATCCCAGATTTAAAGTCCTATTATATTGAGAAGTAATTTGCAGTTCAATGTATTCTTGTTTAATTTCTTGACATTGCTAATTTTTTTAATTAGTTACTCCTACATGTTCTTGCTACTTGCATGTCTGAATCTTATTTAGTCTTTTCAGCTTTATTACTATTGAAAGTCTCCTGCTGAAATTTTGGACCTAATATATGGGAAATATGATGACGTAGGGTTTTTCATGAAGGTTGTGGGGGTTTTTTTGTATGTCTGGAAGCCACAAGCATATGCCTCTTAAAGCTGGATCTGTACAATAATTCATAAATAAGGAGCAATAGAAACCTCACTGAAGGGGTCTTCTCACTAGTGTGGTGTAATATTTCCATGGACACAAGAAAATGTAAATTCCATAAATAGAACATAACTACTTAGGCTTATTGTTGGTAATATCTGTTCTGCTGGTGGTGTTTCCTGTTAGCTAGTTTAGTTCTGCCAGCATAGATTTGGGTTACCTTCTAAATCCCACTTTCCACGTAACAGGGTGTCCTAGCAAGAGAGTTGTACTGTACTGCATGGAATGTGTAAGCTATTTTTATGCAGAGAACCACAATTTTGTAGCTTACTCTACTATGAAATGAGTCTTGCTACTACAAAAAAAGATGATTTCCAGAGGCACCATTTGTTATATTTTATATAAGTACAGAGAAGTTCAAAGAGCTTAGATTATTCTTCCTGTTTGTTGGCTATTTATTTATTTTTATTTTAATGCTAAATGATGAATATATTGCCAATCTGTGCTGGAACTTTCTGAAAAAATGTATGTATATCGTATAATCTTACTAAGATATGTGTAATTTCCCTTACAGTGCTATAAGAATACTGAGGTTTGTGCTGAATTCACTGTAGGTTTTGTCAGGTTCAGTAAAAATGCAGTTCTGTGGGCTATATTTAAAGTAGCGAGTAATTTTGCTCAGAAGGATTGTAACAATTAATGCTGAGTCTCTTCTGTCTACAAAACATGCAGTTTGGGAATCTTAATTCAAACTGAATATAGTCTGTTTGCCTGCTATGAACTCTCCTAAACATGCTTGTCCTAAAGTGACCCAAATAACTGCCATTGGTTTGGCCCATGTGTCCCCTTATTATGGGGGGGGCACACTTGCCATGCTTATTGTGTTACCTTCCAAAGATATCTGGCTGAGATGCACCAGTCTTTGCTTCAAAGAGAATCACAGGAAGTGGGAATGGTTCAGAGATTTGCTTTAAAATTTAATTGCTTCTCCAACAGCTTTACAATAAATGTGAAAAGTTCGCAAGGCTGTACGGTGTGCGTAACTTTGACCTACCATATTCCCCTTCTGTTTTCCCATATAGATTTCTTTTGTCAATTTAGGTTTTTGAGTGTCATTTAAATTCTCGTGATTGGGTGGGAACAGTGCTGAATGCCTTGAACTAAGAAAGGGTCCCTTGTTTTAGATTTATGAGTAGCTCATGCACTTGCTATCACTATCCATTCCTGTCATAAAATTATTATTCTAGTGTGGAATCAAAGGCTGGAAAATTACTTGTTTCCAGTAGTCTTAAGGATCATGGGAAGAGTTTTTGGGAGTTACCTATATACTTCTCTATTTTAAAATAGAATGATTTCTAGAATTGAGAAGATATATGTTAAATTTCATGATTGGGAAAGCCAGTTTTATTAAATAAAATGCAATAAGGTATTATAGCATTACTAAACAGATACTAAAAGGTATATTTCTTGGGAAGAAGTGCAGTAAAATGAAAGTTGCAGTCCTTTGGTGTTTTGTAATTGCATACCTTAGTGAGTAGAGATTTTGAGTCTTCTATGTTCAGGGATTTTTCTGGGGTTGTTTTGTTGTTTTCAGGATGTGTTGCCTTTGCTTTCATAAAGGAAGGGTCTACAAAGCAGCCTAGTCAACAGCTACTGTCGCAAGTGACAGTTATAAGTGTGTGTATGTGCCTAAAGACATAATTAATCTGCAATAAGCTTGGAACAGATCTTTAGCTAAATGCAACTAAATCAGCTATGCAGTGTATAATTGACTTACAACTGTATTAGTCCTAGTACAATATTATTCATTATATATGTAAGTTATTATTTTCTCCATATGAAATCTGTAATATACTAAATAATGATTAAGAGTTCATTATAGTATTTCATATTATCATAATGTAATTGTGATGTATGTTCATCTTTTTAATGCTGTTATTCCTAGTTGTTCTTAAAAGAAATGTCAGGGGTGTAAGGAAAACACGATGTGTGGTTTTTTCACACAGACTGAGAAGCATGTATATTCAAATGACATTGAAATTTCAGTCCTTGTCTAGATCTTGTGATTCTGCTTGTTAGTGATGGCAGGAATGTATTGAGGAAAGATAGAAGCCAACAAGATTTTATACTGGAGTCAAGAGTAAGGTGAATAAGCTGTTGGTCATGACTCCTGAGTTTATAGTAGGAAGAAGCTTAGAGGACCAAGAGAAAATGGCTTGAAAAGGCAGAGATTTGGATGACATGTAAGGCTACCAATGGAAGTAAGTTGCATCTGGAAAATGTTTATGAGATATGCAAGCTGTACAGAACATAAGGTGTGCTTTGTGTACAATGATACCTTCGCCTGCTGAGCTGCAAGACCTGTCTCTGTGTACACATGTAAAATTATGTGAAAAATAGCTCAATTGTAATAATTCTGTTGTCATGCGAGAGTTAATCCTGTTACGTGAAAACAAGTTTGTGTAAATAAGTTGTTTTACAAACTCTCCCTGACATCATTATTTACCTTTTTCCCATGCCATTAAAGATCTTGTCTCAGAATTTTACTTTCACAGGTCTGCTAAAGCCCTGCTGAGTCTTTTCATGCTTCCTATCAGTAGCTGGGAGGGACCAAAGAAATCAGAATCATGCTGACTCAAGTGCCTGTTGAGAATATGAAGTACAATTATTTCTGAGAACTCCGTATAAAAACCAGTCTATTACAGGTAGCAAAGAGGGAGATCCATTTTACAGGCATTTTAGATCAAATTAAATTTATAGATACTTAATTATATATATTTAAGAAATAAATTCATAAATGATTGATTGCTTAGAATTACTTTTTGGTGAGGAAATTGGCCATTGGAATTTTTTTCCTCTCCCTTCTAATTCTGATTGTCTTAGTTTAGAGGACCAGTCCACCTGTTTACTACATTCCGAATTGCTTTTAACACAAGAAAATTAATGAGATACTGATCCTTTGAGTGCATAATGAATAGGGTATGATGCTATTTTAGTGTATTTTATGTAGTTGTAACTGTTGTGTTCTTGATGCTATGAGGTAGAAAGATAAGTCAAAAAAGAGTAAGAAGGGCATTCTAGACAGAGACACAGGGATAAAGAGATTTAAGGTGGGCACCTCTGCAGATTTAAAGTAGAAATTTGTTGTGTGAATTGGGTGTTAAATAGGCACAGGGAATTGTTATTTTAGCATCCACCACGCAATCACATATATGGTACATATCTGCAGGCAATCTTGAGGCCAGATAGATATTCTTCTTTAAAATACTCAAAAAACACTGTTTTTAGTTCTGAGAGACTTGCATGTATCTGGGAAGAGCTCATGTCACAAAATACATTCAAATAACATTAGCATAAACATTAGGATAAATAATAGTGTAAACAATAGTATAGACATTTAAATTATGTGCACTATTGAATTTACAATGTGTGTTATACAAGGAGGAAACATTTAAAAATCTCAGAGACCTAGAATTGTCTACCATTTAGCATTATTTATGTATCTAGAGAGCTGATAGCTTAATTGATATTTCCATGGTACAAAAATATTCTTTATATCTCCAGATCTGCATGTTTTCTACATTTTGATGGCAAAGTCCCAAAAGGAACATGATTTAACTAAACTGAAAGTGGGTGGATTTAGCAAAGAAACACTTAGTCTTATGTTATCGTCTGAACCAGGTGGAACTAGAAGCAAATTACTGAACATAAGTTATTCCGTGTCCTTACTGGAACAATTTGTACTACAGGGCCTCTACAAACACATAGCCAAGGTACTCTCTATTCACTATTTGTGACTTTACTTTTCATTTAAACTGATGCTCTGAGGGTATAATATCGCGTATTCTTTATTTCTGAGACAATCACAAGGCTACTTAAGATTATAAAATGCCAAAGGATGGGTCAAAATTGTTGCCTTTGTGCTGTCATTTTATGTTATTTGTGACGTCACCATGGCTGAGTGAGCTGATGTGGCACAATGGAATAAGAGTCATAGGACCACGCATTTTGGTCAGTGCTTTCCAGTGCATCCTGCTAAGCAATCTCACCATAGAGGATGCTCCCACCAAGGTTTCTGGAAGTACACAGATACATATGGCACAGTGTACTGTGGTACAGTATACACCCATGGGAGTTTTAGATTAGATATTAAGAAAAATTTCTTCACTGAAAGGATGGTCAGGCATTGGAACAGGCTTCCCAGAGAGGTGGTGGGCTGAATCCAGTAACATGAGGTTTAATAAATCTAAGTGCCAGGTTTTACGCTTTGGTCACAAGAACCCCATGCGGAGCTACAGGTTGAGGACTGAGTGGCCACGCAGAAAGGGACTTGGGAGTGCTGGCTGATTGGAAACTTAACATGAGCCAGCAGTGTGCCCGTGTGGCCAATAAGGTCAATGGCATCCTGGCCTGTATCAAGAATAGTGTTACCAGTAGGACCAGGGAAGTTATTCTTCTGCTGTACTCAGCATTGATTAGACTTCAGCTTGAGTACTGTGTCTAGTTCTGGGCCCCTCACTTTAAGAAAGATGTTGAGTTGCTTGAACATGTTC
>VXBA01002422.1:101862-174739 GCA_013399895.1 Serilophus lunatus
AAGGGAAGAAGGGAAGAAGGGAAGAAGGGAAGAAGGGAAGAAGGGAAGAAGGGAAGAAGGGAAGAAGGGAGGAAGAAAACATTTTTGAAGGAAAAAAGATGACAATGGGAGTCTAATGAGAGAAAAGTAATTTTCTATTATATTTTTTGAAGTTACTAGATTACTAAACACAGACTTAGTTAAATGACATTTCCCTTCTTAGGAGTGATATTGACATTTTGTTATGAGACAGAGAGACCTTTAATGAGATCTCAGTCAAAGGTAATATTTATATAATGGTGCATGAATTCATAAATGCTAGGCAAATAAAAATGCTTTGGTCCATTTTGACCTTCACCTTAGGAAAATCTGTACAGGTCATAAGATAAAAAAGCTCAGTGAATGTTGACTGATACTCTCTCACTTGATGGTCTAATTATGTCTGGCTAATTGTGTGAGTTAATATTTGAAGCTGAATCTTGCAATCAACCAGACAAAATGCATGGAGAAAGACACTGCAGTTTTCTCCTTTGTTCAGCATATGATCTTCTTAACATTTGAGTTTATGATGATGTCTTATTAAAAAAGAAGGCAAAATATGTGTAAGCTGTGTGTTAACTACCAAAGAAATGTACAGACAAGTAGATAAATCCTTAAAATTCCTGTTTTGACCTTAGTTATTACTAATGATTTTTGTTATGAAGTGCTCTGTTTGACTAGCCAAAATCATAGTCTCTTACATTTTGTTGCAGACCGAGAGCAAAAACCTATGAAAAAAAAAAAGTTGCCCAAGGTCCATCCAATCTGACTTTGAACACTTTCAGGGATGGCGCATCCCATAACTTTCTTTGCACGTTTTGAATTTATACTATTAAGCACAGATAAAATGGCAATGGTACTGTACATTTGTTCATCTGCTAGTCATCAGTGCTGTGGATTTTCCATTGCATGGGTAGAGGTATGCCTCATGATACCTGAGCATGAACTCAGAATCAAAGCAGCCTTCTTCTTCTAACGCTGTCCTATGTGCGCATACCAGATCAGGTCACAGATAGCTTCGGGTTGCTCAGTTACAGTGCCACACTTTCTTTCTTCATTGCATTTTTTTTCTGTGTTTATAGCTTAACTGACATATGGTCTAATATTGTTCTTTCTTAAGTTATGCCTGTTCCACATATTTGAAAATGCCTTATAAATTTTGACCTAAAGCTTAACTTACTTTCTTTCATAATACACAGCCTTACAATCCTTCTTTTCTCAAAAGGTATTCAAAATCTGAAGAAAATAAATTCCTTAAAATATTTCTTGATGAGGAAAGAAGGAATATTGTATTTGATGTTTTTAATTTTCTAGGTTATAAAACTTCTAGAGATAAAATGAAGAGATAATAAATGAGTCGTGGATGTATTTCTAAACACTAGTTTCAGTCTTGATCAGTCTAGATTTATCTGTTTAGCTGACTGATGCTACCCTGTGTCTCGAGGAAATCTTCCTTTGCAGGATTTCTGAAAAGCTCTGGGCAATTTCAATCTAGTCAGATTTATCCATCTAATTTTAGTATTTTATTCTGAAAATTTCTAAGTTCATTATACCACTGCAAAATTATTTTCATGCTGTTGTGGGTTATTTTTGGTTGCTTTCTTGGAATTTTTTTGTTTGTTTGGAGTGTTTTACTTTTTTGTTTTGTTGACTTGTTCGGTTATTTTTGTAGTTTTATTTTATAGTATTTCAGGGGAGAAAATATGTCCATGTCAGAAAATTACATGAACAGCAAATAATCACAAGGATCAATGTTTCTGAATTGAGAGATCGGATACCAAAATATAGTTTACAACATAAAGCAGCTTCTAACCTTATCTGCACAATAATAGGCATCAGTTTTGCCTATATGACACCAAAGTAAGCGTATGCAAACAAAACATTAAAAAGTCATGGGGTTCTTCTAACTTTTTGCCACCACTATAAAGCTGCATTTCATAAGGAATTGTCAAAAATTTAAGTAGTTACCTTACCTCATTACATTTTGTAACCCCAGAAGTAAGTACACTTGATGTCACTTGATTCTCAACTACATTCATGTTACTAGTTATCCCTTAAAAATGGCTCTCATGAATAATGAAAATAAATCCCCTTTCTACTCCCCCAGCAAGAGGTTTTAAGTGCTACCACCTGGCATCTTAGCAAAAGATCATAATAACCATGTTTTCTTACAATAGTTCATTGAGATGGTACATGGCAAGAATGAACAAATTTCCACTCTTAGAGCCAAATTAGAGGCTCAGTCTCTACTCAGACAAAAATTATTAGCAGCTTTGCCAGACCAAGATGTAGATGGTTGCTCTTAGAAGCACGATTTATAAAATCTTTATTTTAACTATTTCTGGTTTTGTTTGTTTTCTAAGAAGTTTAAAGAAGTCAAACTTCTCTTTTTCCCCATTGTGTGTTCCACCTTCTTTTCTACTTTCTCCATATATCTATCAATTCTATCTTAATTTGTATTCAGCCCTTAAATCTTTTTCCCTCTTCATGTGTCATTCATTTATCCTGTAATGCCCATTTATTAAGACCTCATCTTCATCACTCTCTTTTTAACTCTGTCACTTATCTTTCAGTTTTGTGTGATAGGTATTGTTCCTCCTTAACAAAATCACTTTCTAATTCCATTTAGCTAAGTACTTTCAACTGCTTTGTGTGGACATTGAAGCAGTTTAAAAGTGGCTAAAACAGTTTTAGCTTAACCCAATTAAACTAAATCAATTTTGACCACTCTTTAACCACTTTAAAAGCAACCACACAAATTAGTGCCTCAATTTTGTCTAAATTAATTTAGATAAATCATCACATTTCACATCTGTAATCCTTTCATATCCCTTTTCACATTCTTTCTCACCAGATCACAGAGTCCCTCACATTTTCTTTTTAATCCAATACTCTTAATTTCCAGATCAGGCTTATTCTGGAATACCTCTGAAAATTCTTTCAGATTAACAGACTGCAAAATACAAAATTTCAGAATAGAAATAATGGTTTCAGACAAACTCTGTTTTATTGCACAACACTGTGATTAACTCAATACTAGGCCACAGAATGTATTCTTGGAGTTTAAATTCACAATCATTGATTAGTGTACACTTCAGCCTGTCAGATTAGCAGGGCTTCTCAGATACCAAATATGGAAAATAGCAAGGGCAAATCTCAAAGAATAAATTATTTAATAACTGTGTTGTCTGGTTCAACCTCAGTCTTTCCTCTCTTCTCATTTCTGCATGATAATAGCTATTCTTATTAAGGGGTTTCTGTTTTAAGACTGTTAGATATCTAGGAACGAAGCACAGGACTTGCAGTTAAAAGATTGCATACCACAAAGCAGCAATTCCTTAGCACTAACTGTCCATGTTCAGTAATCACTTGAATATAAGTTCTTGCTAGAAAGGCAGGATCCTTAAATTTCTTTTGAGGGAAACACTGAATAAACATAACATGCTCTGGATGCAGTCTTGGTAAATTTTTCCAGCTGTGACATCCATATTTCAAAAAGGATGTTGAAGGATTCAGGGAATTTCAGAAAAGTGTGACAAGATGGTTGAGAAGGTTTAAGAGCCTTGTTGCAAAAGACAATGAGGAGACAACTTGATCAGTCTAAATGCACCTTAATAGGAAGAAAATATGTGGTAGTCAGCAGTCTGTTAAGATATCTAAGGTCCTCAAGATCTAAGCTGAAACTAGACAAATCAAGGTTGGACGTGGGTCACTAAACTTAAAGCAAATTAAGCAGGGAGATAATAATCTGCTTGCTTTCATCACTTGAGCTTTCAGTTCAAGATAGTACCATTTCTGGAAAAAAAATATATAGCTCTGCAAGAAATTATGTTTATTTAAGAATGCCAGTGTTGAATGTCATACCCTATTTAGACAGGAATCACAATGAACTTTGTGTTTATGGTGAATCCTTGTTCAGTGGGATTTTCCTACTTACTTCAATTATACCAGGAATTCCCATTCCAAAGGAAAGAAGGAGAGAAAGCAAGTTTTTTCCGGGGTTACTGGAGATAGTCCTTCCCATTCCAACTTCCTGATTCTCCCCTGGCTGCTCAGTTCCTCTCCCTGCCTCTGGTTTTTTGTTACCCCAGCGTACATCATGCTTTACTGCTGCACATGTATTGCAAAAGAAATATTGAATGACAGAGTAGATATACAAAAGAGGCATAATCTTTTGAAAGCAACAGAGTTGCAAAATAATGGAAAAAGTATAGGAATAAGATTTAAGGGTATCATTGTATAAAATAGATATAATAGTGTGGTTACAGGGTCAGAATGACCACAGTACTTTTTAAGAAACCTTTTCTTTGATATGTAATACTGTGGATTTTTTTATCTGCCAGTTATCATGAGAAGGAATTTTTTATGTTAATGAAAATGTGTGGAATAGTAGTGGGCAAGTTTCCCATTTCTTTCAAAGCTAAAATACATAGCAGTTTGATGTTTTAACAAGCTGGCCTACTTGATTTGAACTGTATTACATATTTCTTCATGGAGTGGTTCATAATGTTCTCGAAGTATTGTTAAAACAAATACTTTACTTGAAAAACATTTTGTTCCTTAGATGTCCTCCTTCATCACATCATCTCAGTCAAGCTCTTTACTCCCTCTTCTGTTTAAAATCTCAAAAAGTGATTGTGGTTGATATGTGCTATGTGAGGCTTCACTGAAGCTTTTTTAATGCTCCTGAATTTAAAAGACCAAATTGATACATATGACAGTTTAAAAGTGGGGTTAGTGGCAAGAATGATTTCGTAGTGCACAGAAAAAGAGTAATTGAAAATGCTGCAGAAAAATAGTATGTACATATGTGAAATTCAATTGAAAAGCATCATAGAATAACTATAAGGTCTTCCTCACCCTTCGCTCAGTGCTTAAACTGTGTGGATCTGTGTCATTTTGTGGACCATTTCGTTTTAACTATAGCTGAAGTTAAACAGCATGTATGCTGTCTTTTTTCTGTCAAGAAGAGTGACAGCTTCTATAATTCCCTTGTTTCACAGAGTATAAATATTCCAATGACTGTTTTGATGGCTACAGTCATTGAGTTTTAACATGTATATTTATTGATTGCCTTGTTCTGATAATTTATGATCAGCTGCCAAGAACAACTAAGCCATGCATTTAAGAGTGTTTTTTCAAGTTAAACTAAAAAAAATAAGATTTCTAAATGTAAAACACGTGTAAAATAACACAGAATACTTGGTTGTTAGGATAATGGACAATTAATAATTCCCCAGAAGGTCACATTCTGGAAGCCCCTGCCTGCCATTAATTTGCAAAAAGTTTCATATGGAGATTAAAAACAGTTATGAAAGTGCTGCTGAGGAACCTTTAGCTACAGGTTGTTTCACATAGCTTTGCTGGTCAGGTCATGCTAGAAGATTGCATACTGGGCCCTATATTGTTCTTGAAAATGTATAGACATTTACTTATTTTGAGTGGAATATAAACACTTCATGGCTGCAAATTCTGCTAACTCGGATATATACAAACATATATATTGAACAGCTAACCAGTTACAAACAGTAAGTGGATTTAGGAATCTTATCTTCGGGAAGTTTTATTGCACTTCCATTCTTGATTTAGGTCTCAGCAGCAGAAGTAAAAGTTGATATTGTTAGTTGAAGTACTGTGACAACTACAAGATTCCAAGACGAAACTGGCAGCTAGTGTCTCAAATGGATGCAGAAGGCATGGTAATTGCAACAATGGCCAAAAAAAAGTAGACTACTGTACTTGCAATGAGGTTCTTCATAATTCAGCTGGTGTATAAAGATGTCTCAATTCGGTGTAAATTTAGTGAAATGGTTAAAAGGAATAATGGTTAATGGTTAATAGCCCTTTTATCCCTAGTGCTGTGCCCAGAGTAATACATATGTTAACCCGGTATTCATCAAATTTAATATCACAGACATTTGACTATGAAGGCAAAGTCTTCAAATATGTAAAAGCTGATGATGAAGTTGTACCTTAGTTTGTCCTGGTTTAGGACAGAAATGAAAGTTTGTCCTCTCAGATAAATAGATATTATTGTTATCACACTTGCCAGGGATAGCATCATTATGCAATATTATATGGTATGCAGTATATTATAGTATGTAGGCTAAAGGACTGGAATGCCTTCAGCTTATGGCCCCATCAGATATTGAAGAGAGTTGATACATTCCTCTCCAGATTGCTTTTCTAGCCACTTGGCTGAATCCTTATGTCCTTCTTTGTACAGGCATTACCATTCTTGAAACTGAGTGGCCCAAAAGCTTGATAGAAATGAGAACCAGGGTTTGTTCATTCAAGTTAAACTGCAGCTCCTCTAGAAATTGGTATTTTTGTGCTGCAAAGGGTGAGGTACCATATAATTTCACCATGAAACTTGGCTATGGATTTGCACTGTTGTGTTCTTTATAAGCTATTTCTTGCAAATACATTCCTTTGGGGATCATACAGAAGTTCATTTGCTTTTAGGGGTTTTTCACAAATCTTTGTTTATGCCAGATTGTATGTATTTTGTTGAAAGGGAACACAACCCCCCAAAATATATTAGCACAGTTCTGTTTTCTGTGGTGTACCTGTGTTTGGCTCTCGCAAAGGCAGTCATATGTAGCAAATACTTCCCAGAAAAGTCAGAGAAAATTGTTTTATCCCTAAACTTTCTAATGAACTAAAGCCTTGTCCCCTTACCTGACTGAAGTTGTTTTCATTGTGCTTTTAAATTTGTGGTGACATAAGGCATCCTACATACTGATTGAATTATAAAGACCCCCACTGCAAGTAAAACAACAGTCTGCCTTCTCTTCACTGCCATTTCCATTGGCAAGTACCTGCCAATAGGAATTATAGCATTAGCTAATTAGCAGTCACCGCCGAGGCATAAATCACTGCTCTAGTTCTCAGTCAGTGTTTTTTTCTGGATAGAGGGATTTGATTGTGGAGTTCTGAGGCACATGATCAAGGTTTTACTGATTTTGTAAGTATGATAAAAATGCATGGCCCCATAGAAACCTTAAAGGAATCACATGTTTAAATTGCAGTTGTTCCGGTCATAAGTCTAGCTGCTGATTATACACTTCAGGAAATTGTAGTTGTTGGTGCTATTTTAATATTAATTTGTGAATTATCTATACTTCATTACCAAAAAAAAAAAAAGTCTGAGACTTACTGTTTTGTTCTTCTGCTGGATCAAGTTTTAAATAATATTTGTGCAAGTATTAAAGTACAGTACAGCATTTAACCTGGATGGAGTACACTCACATATCTCACATACACTCCCATATCAAAGGGTGCTACCCAGCACTGTCAGTAAGCCATCTAGACATTAATTTCCCACATAAAGGGTTTACTAGCGCTTTGCATGTAAGTTGTATAACTTGTGACCAGCTGCTTTTATGTGTGGTACGTAACTGATGGGAACATATGGCTTTAATTAAGTAGCCTATTCTAGCTGATTTTTAGGCATCTATCCACATGGCATACAATATTAGTTGAATCCAAATCAAGTTTCACAGCTGTCTCTCGAGATAAACTGATTGACTGACATGAGCTGCTTTTAAACACTGTTAGGTTAGTTCCCTTAACCTCAGGAGATTCAAACAATGGGAAAAAGAAAAAAGACTCAGCAATATGCATGAAAGCCCATATGACTAAGTCAGAGATATATATACATATATTTAACATTTCAGGCTAACCTTAATGGATTTCAGTAGCTACTGATGCTGGCACGCAGCAACATATAGCTCAAATGATCAAGAAATCTCCATGTTTTTCTGATTTGGCTGTATCATGTACAGTGGTTTGACACTAACCTGAACTATCACAGTAATGACATTCATAGCAGTTGTGAAGTGGAAAAGGGTAATTATTAAAGTGCAGAACTGGTGCCTCAATGGTTCACATCAATGTAGAATTGGCTGGTATTAGCTATTAGGACGAACAGTAAAAAAGAAAGCCGCCAAATACAATTCAACTCGTGTTAAGTAAGAGTTTGTCTATTTGTTAAGTGCCCTGAACAGCAGCTGAGTGAGTCTGCGTGTGTTGAACTCTGACTGTGGGATGTACTTGCTGATGTAGATAGAATATAAAAATCAAGGTTATGAAATATGAAGAAATATTCATAAATCTTATGAAAGTGCAAGCGTTTTTTTCAGTAGTCTTTTGGAGTGATCCATGCTGAAAGAGAGGACAGGTAATCACAGGTGATCTCACATAATACACTGTCCATAAATTTTAAAAACAAAAACATGTGTAAAATTAGAAGTTTTGTATTTCATTGGCGGGATTGTGGAACACCTCATGTATCTGAGCTACATATCTAGTTTTTTTTGAAAGGTTGTATTTTATTACACAAGATTCAAACAAAGGGAAACATGGACTAAAAAGAACTATGAAAATAATTTTAGAGACCATTAAATTCTTCTTGGGTAAATTAGGCACTTGGAAAACTGATTGAATCTTATAATGAATTCTGACTTACTGATTTTCTATAGTATAGTGGTGATGGCAAGAGCCCAAGACTGACAAGTGCTGTTAGGGAAGGGTGAGAGCACTCTAAATGCCAAATTTGTGACTCTGTAATTAATAAACTGTCTCTGGTCTATAAAGATAAACTAAAGATTGTGAATTTGGGAAGATGTATAAGTCGTAATAACTTTTTACAGTCCATGATTTATATACCTGTGATAGAACTATGCTCTGTGACTTGTAACACTCTTGAAAATATTGTGGTGAGCTGGGATATTATTTAAGCCAGAAGAAGTAGGCTTAGTCAAAGGATGGAAGTAGAATGTAATTTTGTTGACACATCTACATTGAATAGTAATATAAACCAGACTGAGAGGAAAATGGGTGCGTGACACTTAAAAGAAAAATGAAGGTACATGTAACCAGCAAACCCCTCAAGGCAGACAAGATGATATAGCAGTTAGGAAAAATATTTATTACTGAAAATAGTCTTTAAATGTATTTTATTATTAGTTATTATGTTATATTTGTATCTTGCAGTGAATTCTGAATTTTAAAATCAAGAACATACTTCTTTTTTGCTGGAAT
Organism: Serilophus lunatus; assembly: GCA_013399895.1. NCBI lineage: Eukaryota > Metazoa > Chordata > Aves > Passeriformes > Eurylaimidae > Serilophus > Serilophus lunatus. The sequence continues at coordinate 110,926 of VXBA01002422.1, forward strand.
ACTTTTTTCCTATTTAATCTTACTTTATATTTAGTGTGAACTCTGATGTAAATAAATATCAAATGCTGGATTTAGTCAGAGGTAATAAATCCAATGAAAATGATGTTTCAGATAAAGCTTTCCATGCCTCCAATTCAGGACAGTCATGACAAGAACTAACCTTTTGTTCTGTGTTTCTGTAGCTCTTCTTTGCACTAGGTATCATGACAACAGTTCTTAAATGCCGTGTTAATACAAATCATAAATAACTGTGTCCCGGCACAGAGCAGTAAGAAGAAGTTTAGGGAGGCAATCACAGTATCTTTGGCTGCAGAAGGCAGTATTTTTGTAGGGAAAATAATACTGCTTTCTCTGTTCACATCAAAATTTCTAACCAAATAGAATTAATCTTTCAGAATTAATCTGTACACAATTAGATTCAGCAGCTTGGAAACTCTAGAGTGTCCATGTCAAACGGCTTTCCTCAGGGCTTTACATTTGGAATAACATCTGCAAACTTTATGGTTCTATCATTTATCAGCTAAACTCTTGCTGTTTGGAAACCATAGCAGCAAGATATGAAGATGTCAACGAGAAAATGACTGGATCAGGCTCACACTAATAATGGTTAATAAACCAAAGCTAGCTGTTTCATAGAGAAGTGTTGAATACTGAAATCTCATATTAGAAGTGCTTCTAATCCATGATCAGGAATTCTGAACTACTGAATTTGAGTTATGTAATTGTGTTTTGATAACTGAGCTTTGCCTAAGTTCAAGGGAAAGAATATTGTAGGAACTTTACACAAGCATTTTAAAAGATCAAATTAAAAAGTCAGTGTGATGCTAGGAGAAAAAATTAGCTGTTTTAATCTAAAGTTTACCTGCAAGTATCAGCAATGAATTTTAATGCTGACTTCTTCTGTAGCAAACCAGAAAGTAACAGGAACAGCAGAAAAGCGATTTTAAACTTGCCTTTCCCTCGAAGTTCCTTTTAAATTGTGAATTACTGAGAAATAACCCTGTATGCTTCTACCTGGGATTGGTTTGGCTGTGCTCTCTCTAACAGTTCTTGTTTTCTGTAGCTCAAAAACTAGAAATTCTGTTTCACTGAGGAAAGATGTGTGTATTACCTGCCAGTATGTGCTAGGAAGGTTTGGGGTTTAGTTTGGTTTTTTTGTTTATTTTATCCAGTTAGGGTGTCTTGACTTGATTCTTGGCTGTTTTCCATCCCCTAGAGAACAGAAAGAAACTACTGTCCTATAGAGTCTGCACATGGCATTGAGTTGAGTCCAAGGTACTTTTGCTTGTTCTGTTTTTGAGTCTCAGGAGGTACATTTGTATTGGTAGTGCTACCAGTGTGAGCGAGGAGTTTGCTCCCCTCCCTGCTATTTGCTTCACATGTAGGTCACTTCATCTTCATCTATACAGTTTGTCAAATTTGCTATGTGTGTAACTCCCCCTATTTGACCCCCTATTCCATTTTTTCAGTGGGATGACATCAGATGCGTGAGAATTAACATAGATATAAGAGAATAAAACTGCAGGGGCATTTATCTGGCTCCTGGGCATATTTTTGAGAGACTGGGACAGAACCAGTTGAAGCCAGTTTTATGCCATGGTTATGGAAGAGAGTACAAACTCAAGCCAGCCCCTAGTCTGCCTCATGAAGTTCAGTACTGATTTTCTTCACTTGAGATCAGATCTGATTGTATGAATAGAGATGAAGCTGAGTTCAAGGCAGCTGAATGATGGAGAAAAACAGTGGACACCTTTAGGACATTGCTCAAAGCACCAAGTCCCCCTGTGAGACAAGGAGACTAATACTTACTAAATACTATAATGCGCTTAAGCCGTATTAAAGTCAGTGTTCCTGTAGACTTTATTAATAGAGTCCACACAGAGCCTTTGAGATTTTAGGTAAAAGTGTTGGTCAAGGAATCCATTAGTGCTCCTGTTACTATTATTATTGTTTTATTAAAAAAATAGAGGTAAAAAATCAAACAGAAACAGCAAACACCATTTAGTAAACACATCTGAGATAGTATTTTGACTATACTTAGAGAGTCACTTGTATTTTTCGTGTTTTCCTGTGGTAGTGAAAACCTGATAGGGGTGTGGGGAAAAAGCAAATACCATAAAACCTTAAAGAAATTGCTTAAAAAACCCAGCAACAATAGTACATCAATAGTTCAGGAGATTCTAAATCTCTTTTTAGCAGTAATATTTTACAGTCTTTATTATTTTTTTATATATGCAAGTTATGTACAAAATCACTTTTCTGAATTTTTATATTAAGCTAGTTAATATAAGGCTGTCCAGACCATAATTTGTTTCTTTATTCAGTGCGGTCTCAGAACTGGACCTCTGTTTTCTAATGATGGTGTATTTAAAAAATAAGAAGTGTGAATGTATGATGAGATGTATTGTATAACTGATTCATGTCAAAAACAGAATTTCATTTGAATGAAGATTTATTTTCATTATGATTGCAGAGGTAAAAGTAGTATTTACTTTTTGATCATTAATTTTACCAGTATTACATGTTGTGTATTTAAAAAAAAAAAACAAAAACAAAAACAAATAGAGAGAGCAGAATAGGCTTCAAATTAATCACTTCAAACAGTTTGTGTAGTTAAAAAGATATAGAGATATGATTTTGAGAGATTTCTTAAACTTTACTGGTTTTTAAAAGAATTTTCTCCTTAAAGTCGTTCTTAAGGTAAACTTATCCGCAAAGTGTTCATTTTTTGTTACAATCACAATGTAGTGAAACTGAAAACAGAAACCAAAGTAGAGGAAATTTCACTATAAGGATCAGAAAAATTGATCGAGTCATCAACTGGATATGAATATTTTTAGTAAGTCTTAATTTGATTCTCAAGACCACTTTCTACCATATTGCTGGTGATAGCCTGAAGTAGAAAAGTGAGCAGCTTTTCTCTAGGCAAGGTGAGGAAAGTAAGTTAATTATTGAAAAGGTTGCCACTCTGAATTTGTTACTCAGATATTTTTAGGATGGTCTTCATTATAAAAAGAATGCCAATAAAAAAAATTTATCTTTGTAACTAAAAACATTTCCTCTAATCAGTGGCCCTAAAGCTATTTGAATCTAAGTCACATAGGTGAAGTTACAGAACTGGATGTTTCTTCTTGACTATTAGATGAGTTAGCCATCTATTTCTTGATAGCTTGTTATCTCTTGCCATGTTTTTTCCTGTATATGTTGTCTCATGTTTCTTCACTTTTCAGTTGCTTAAAAGCTTGCTTGAAAGCCCTCTGTTAATCTAATCAAGAATTTTTAAAACTTCTTCATTATATCTTATAGTGCCTTAGTTGGAAAAAAGCAAATTACTAAAATGCGTTGTATGTAATTGTCTTAAGGTGGATGTTATGACATCAATTTTGCCCGGTCTTTTGTTTATTTGTTTGTTTGTTATATCTTCTTTCTCTAATATATTCATCAGAAAAGAAGCTACATCAATATTATCTGTAACATCTGCTGATGACATTTTCATAACCTCTGCTGAAGAGGTCTTCAGGAAAATACATGAGTTCTACACTCATTAGCACTGTTGAAGTTTGTGAACATTCTTTTGTGTGTTGTCTGTCTCTGTGAGCATTGCTGCAAGTAACAATGGGTTATCCCTATTTTCTTATTTTCAAATAATTGAGTAGGAGCCCTCTCATACAACAGGAGGGTCAGGTGGGAAGGGGAGCGAAGGAGTGATATAAATGTACAGAAGTGCAGATTCCTTGTAACTGAGGTACATTTTGAAACCTGTCTACTATGATTCAGTGGCTGAATTACTAGAGCAGGAAGTCTAAATTTATGTTTTTCTCTTTGCCTTGCTGGTTAATAATCCTTTTTCAATCTACATGCTCTATCTTACTTGTATTACTTATCCCAGTGCTTTTAAATATATATATTTAAATTGATTAAGAATCTAAATTGGCAGTACTAATCCAGTAGGTTAGAGTGCAAACACATATGGTGACTGTAGAAAAGCCTTTAGTAGCTTTTAAGATTGATTATTTAAAATAAATAATTATTCTCTGATGTTGAGTAGCCAGAGAATGTTTAACTACACAGCATTTTACTGTGGATATTTCATAAGATTTAGAATTTAATAAATTGAACTTTTAGTCATGTTTAAAAGAGAAGCAAGAGTAATTTGTATGCATTGGCTACTGATTGTAAATTATAAATCTGTGGGATTGAGTTCAAATTTCTAATTGGTAGAAAAAAAGTCAGTAATTAACTGGGAGTACAGAAACGATTTTCTATCAAAGCTGTCTTCCACAGAGAATTCTACTAAAGCTGTTCGTGATTATAAGGGTTATGATACATGGAAACACTATAATTTGTGTATAAATGTCAGCATGGTATAATCTGATTATAAAATGCTTTTGGAAATTAGAATGTTCTGATTGGGTGAAATAGTCAAATGTATAAGTATTTGATTAGAGTTGGGTAAAACTATTGGGTTCCGAAAGATAAGGGTGCCTTGAGAAGCAGAGTAGGTGTGAGTTGCAGGCACTAGGAACAAAGCCAGCAAAATAAGATATTTGCATTCTCTGTAGCTGTAGTATGATGGATGCCTATAGAAGCATAAACTTCATGGTGCTGCAGTATTCAAGTGCCTGCTGTTCTGCAGGTTTTTTTGGACAACTCTACTTATGATCATTAGATTTCCTGATTTTTCAGCTGAAATTTGTGCTTAATATCTGTTTACTCATCTGTTCTAAGTATTCTGTGAGGTGTTTATAAAATATGTTTTGTTTTTAAAAAATTAATTTCTTTAGAATTCACACTGCTTTTCAGCAGATTCCAGAGGAATCAAACCTTTAGTTTTGTGAGTCAGGTATTGAACAAATTAATAACTACAAGATAACAAACATACAGCCACACCTATTTCATTACTTCATTCATGCCTTATATCCTACAGTGGGAAAACAAAATGATATCTAAATTGAAAGATATACTGTTGAAGTTTTATGAAAATCTGCATGTAGAGACTGCTCAGATTGACAAGGGAACAGTTATTTGGTACCTTTTCTTTTTCTTTTCTTTTTTTTTTCTTTTTTCTTTTTTCTTTTTTCTTTTTTCTTTTATCTTTTTTCTTTTTTATTTTTTCTTTTTTCTTTTTTCTTTTTTCTTTTTTCTTTTTTCTTTTTTCTTTTTTCTTTTTTCTTTTTTTTTCCAGAGTAGTCGGTAGATGGTGAAGAGCAGGACTGGTGATCCAGTTTGGGTAGAATGTCTGTGTCAGTATTTCATTTTGCACAAGTCTGCTAGAAGAGTTTAGCCATGTCTAAAGACAGTGTTGAAACAAAAGTAATCTATGTCCCTGGGATCTGATATCTGGATACTGCTTTGTATTAAGTATTATTATTTTAACCATATTGATTGGAGGTTTTTTCATTGGCTTCATATTTTGAAGGATAAAGAAAACATTATGGTAAAACCAAACCTTTCTAATATCATCAAATTGTTAAGAAATGTTACTAGCTATCTTTCTTCTCATCTTTGAAATTTACATGGCTGCCTTCAGTTCTGTGAGTTTTATAAAAAATCTATTACAGATATTGCAATTCTACATTGAAAATGTGAAAGAGTTGGCATGATAGGGTTTAGTTGTATTGGTTTTCATGTGGTCAGGGATCAGAATCTGGTTGATCTGTTGTGGGCAAATGAAGAAAACATTAAACTACTGAAAATGATAACTAACAACCGGTTTCTTTATGTAAACAGCAATGTAGGATGATTCAATTTCTTTGTAGTCTTATATTGTGCTGCATTTAAACTTCAACTGAAGATGAGTTGCTAGTAGATCTGTAAAATAATAACCCACATATCTAAATGTTCCAAGGACTGTAAGAACTTCAGCTCTTCTTCATTTCTTATCCTTTTGCTTGAAAAGTGTGAAATACAGCCTTGTAGAAACTCTATATGCAAATCTATTGGTAGATGGTAAATTTATTTTTAGAGAATAGAAAAAGTGCTAAAGATGAGTGTCTTAGTGGAGATGCTGTATTTACTTGAATGGCAAGTAAAGAACTGAATGGTTAATATATGTCAGTAGCAATTTCTTTTAAAGTCAGTAGCAGTACTCGGCTAAGCAATGTGACTTTCCACAGGTTTATAATGTCTGCTCAGCCTTATAAAATTGGACTCGATGCAAGAAACAGACCTACAAAAATCAAAAATGTCATGAATAGTGGAAAGAAAATGAACCTTCCCTCAGTTCTCTTCCTTTGTTGTTCATTCTCCATGAACTTTCACTCCTGTGTTTCTGCATGATGTTCCTAGAAGTAGAATTCACTGCCCTGTCCATCTTATCAGTGAGGAATCTGTGTGCAAGAAGAGAGCTTGAAGAGACAGCAGAACAAGTGAGTAGGTGGAAGCAGGGAGTACCAGAGAAGCATAAGAGGGTTTATTTAAAAAAAAAAAATTACACGCACACAAACATACATATACATACATACATACATATATATATATATATATATATATGAAAACACAGATATAGGATATCACAGTACCTAAGAAAGACATATTGCTTAATCCTCAAACATGGCAGCAGATAAGTCACAGATACACATCAGATTAAAATTTTGCACATACCTGGCAAGGATTTGTACCTTTTTTTTCCTTACCTGGATATATATATATATATGTATGTATACAGGGGACTATAAATCAGTTCAATCTGTCCTTGGACTATTTTGAATGTCTTAAACTAATTTATCCCTCTCTTCACATTCTTATACAGGAGATAAACATATGGGCTTTTATCCCTTAAGCTTCCAAACATATTTTTTGAAATTGAGTTGCAATCTAGTGTGGGCATTTATTCACTGAAAAAATGGGATTTACAGTGTTGTTTATTTATAGATTTTTCTATGGCTCTCTCTGCAGGAGAAATGTTTGGAGATTAATATAATTTCACAGTGAAGTTCAAGATAAGAAAACAGTATTCCCATTTTACAGAACCCAGAGCCTGAGAACAAGAATTTAAAACCACCTAAACCTCCAGAAAATCATGTTCTGTAGTGATTTTGTTTGAGGAAACACGGATAACATTCGGTGCCGGTCTAGAAAAACTTTCTTATTTTTAGTTGTTGTGTTGTCGTTCTGCAGAAAAACTGTGTTTAAGGTTATGTATCTAATTGTACTCTCTTCGGAAAGTGCTGTGCTATTAGGAAGTTCAAGAGATATAGAAGGCTGATGTACCCATCTGTGTCAGTCTTTCTGAGTTCAAAGAGTAACTTGAAATCAAACTGGATTTTTTTCTGCTCATAATTGGTATACTTAGCAAGACTATTGCCGTATGAACATGACAAGATTCTCTGAATTGATCTAAAATGTAGCAAGAGTCTCTTTTGTACCTTTGCTACTGTCAGTTTTGTTGGGTGTGAAATTCATGGACAAAATATTTAGTTTCAGGATGGTTTTTTGTTTGGAGTGTTTCATGTTTCATTTTTTTATTAAAGGAATAAAGCATAACTTCTGTGATTTTGCAAAGAAGCTGAAAGGAGGGTTTGCAGGACAAATGGTCTTAAAGTCATTTGATGATGCCCACATCCATTGAAAAGTGTATGAGTGATATGTTCTTAAATAACTTCCAAATTTTTGCAAATTTAGCTCTTTGTCTAGCAGCCTAGTTGGAGGAAAAAAAGCAACCTTCCTTTATTTATGTTAAACAATATTCCATCAATTAGTTTAATATTGTATATTTTTGTAGACAAAACAAAGAACTTAAAATAAAATTGTATTAATTTCAACTGTAAGCAATCAATTAAAGAAAGAAAGTAATTGTGGAAAAGCTGACATAATCATAAGTAATAACTCTTATGCCTGATGTGAATGAGAAAAATTAACTTTTACTTTTAATTAAATATCATGCCACAAGGTATTCAAGCCATTCTGACATATGTGGAAGATAGAATAATAAAGTACAGACCCAGTCTTAATCACTCTGCATTATTAAACATTAATATACTGTCATTAACAGTACCTGTTATAATCCGTGTCATTTTGTGCCATGCAAGTGAAGTACTCATCTCCTTTCAAATACTGATCACAAAAGCAGATGCTTAAAGTTCTTGAATAACCCTTTTATTGCCATGCTTTGCACATGTGTTTCCAAAGGCAATCTGAGCAGTGCCAGTGAGGTATATCATAAAAAAAACATGCTATGCCTTGACTGTGGTATGAAGGACTTCTCTAAATACATTTTACCTTGATTCAAATACTAGATTCTAGTTTGGATCCATCTCACAAACACATTTTGCCTAGTATTGGTCAAGGTCCCTAGAAATGTGGTGTCTTGCAAGAGATCCCCTGCTCCTTTATTTTTTCCCCCTTTTTTCTTTGCTTTCTTTCTTTTTTTTTTTTTTTTTTTATTGTTTTTCTAATTACTATGGAATTGAGGTTGCAATGTACTGCCAAGTTTTTCGTCACTGAGCTGGAGAGGACAGACTACTTTCTTGATGTGAACCGAACACTAAATATTGTAAAATTACCTGGTTGGCACAAGCAAAATAAGTCGTTGCTCAACAGAGATGAGATGATGTCCTGCTGCTTAGACTACGTAAACCAATTGTCTGTGTAGGGAATGTAACACAATAGTATTTTTTCCCTACTTTTCCCTCTGTGGTGTTAAATCATTGAACATTAAGTCTCATTATACCTCTTTGAGGTAAGTATGTAATTGTCCCCTTGTTAGATTCAGTTAGAGTCAGAATAGAAAAAGTGTGCAGTTAAATCCAAATCTGGGCAATTTGAAATACTGATGTTAATGTGATCTCAGTCATTATGCCTCTACTTAAATGTCCTCCAGGAATTTTTAAGCATTGTGTGAGATAAATGGCTTTAATTTTTTTAAAGTATTTATTCATTTTACTGTGCTCCATTGCTGGACACTTTTACATACTCATACTTAAGAACAGAAATTACACGTGTAAATACTAAAATGTAGGAAAAGATTTCTGAAGTTCACTATATTAGGAAAATGGAGAACATTATTTTTCATAAATGTCGTAATAGTGGTAGATTTATGCATACTAATACCAGATTAATCGTAATAACAGAAGCTAAGTCATTTTGAGGCAGAAGTGTATGAATTACATTTTTTAGTTGACAGTTTCCCTGTAAGTGACTTGAGCAAGGTCAAGAAGACACACTAGTACTTTCTAATAACCAGAAGGTGCTAAGTGACCATAAAACACTCTGCCCTTCACTGTAAGCATGTCTTGGATTTCAGCATAGAAATTTATGATCCACTTCTTGTAGAAGTTACTGCTTCAGTTTTGAGACTTGGTGGGAATGGGGGTTTGCCCAGTGCTGCACTGAAATCTTAAAGTTAGATAGGTTCCTTATTACTATAGGAAGACTAGATTTTTTTCCTGGATTATCAGTTCCAATTCCTTATAGTTTTTCCTATATTTACTGCAAAAAGAATAGTGCCCAACATCATTCTCTACCCTTAAATAATACTGCATTAACTATCATACATTTAATTTTGAAATAGTTACAAGATGTCACACTTTCTTGCTCATCCGAGTTTTATTCGGAGGTAGAGGTATGCAAGTGTAACAGACAGGCATGTAAACATATTAGACAGACCTATCAGTAAAAAATGAGATTTTATTAGTTCTGCTGCTTGAAAAACAGTTTCTTAAAGTTCATTCATCCGTACCATTTTTTAATCTTTTTTTTTTTTATGAGTACTTCATTGGCATAATATTCTCCCACAAACAATACTTTTGTTTTTTACTTTAGTGTGTTCATCCTTCCAGCTCTTACCTGCTTTAGTGCAGTAAATGGATGCTTAAGTTCTTTTTTGACACCATCATAGTTTGCATTCTTCACCACTTGATTGCAAAATGTCCATGGTTTTTTTGAATAGTCTCAGGGTTTTGTCCTAAATTTTTGATCTTCAGATCAAAGTAGCTGTCATTTAGAAGTTTCTTCAAGATCCTCATTCTTTTTTTTTTCTCTTTCCCATTTTAATCAGTTCTGTTGTTTGTAGGTCTTCCTTGGTGAGCCTGAAAAGATACGTGTCATTCATTAATCAATTTTTTCACTACATAGGATAAACATTCCATTTTCCTCCATAATGTCAAATCCATCATGAGTTCCAGGTTTAAATAGAGCAAGTATATGAGAAATGTGCCTTCTTTTGGATTCCTGAACCATTAACAATATCTGCTGTTGTTACAGCTGACCTGTACAAACAGGAAATGTGAAAGGCTTTTACTTTCCCAGCTATGGTAAGTATTATAGGGGACGAATGGATGCCATCACCAAATATTTATCCCTCTGCTCAACATGAAACATCCCTGTCATCTGCATGTATATGTAATTTATTCTGCTTTGTGCACCTGATCAGTTTAGTAATCCAGGCAATATTTGTGTTTAGCATGCCACTTACTGGGCCAAACTTATTCTTCAAGGTGTAGTGTTAACCAACTGTACATCTATCATTTACTAAAAAACTACTTGAAACTTTAAGCTCAGTGGGCAAAAATACATTTTGATTATGTAAACTTCATCTCTGCTAGTTTATTTTACATTCAGTTGTATTGCTAAATCCTTTTAAGATTTGGCAGGTTCTCTCTGTAAGGTTGAAATGTTCAATATGTTCAAAATATACCATGAATGCAAAGTAAGAGCTAATTTATTATGTTCTTGACAATTATAGCTTTGTTTGGGATTACATGCTGCTTTTTTTCCCCCTGAATTTTGTTTTCTGTTTCAAGCAAACTGTTCTCTTTTGGTCATTTCCTTGCACAGGTCAAACAATAGGCAATTGCTAAAGGTAATACAGCTTTTCCACAAAAAGTATTTGTACAATTCTCCATGGTTCCTTATATACATAAATCTTGGTAATCTGGAGTCAGTAATATACTTACAATGCCTAAAAGGAGGTAATCAAACTAACTCGAATGTTAAAAGGTAATACACTCTTTATTCAAGACGTTGGGTGCCCCTAGAAGTAAATACCAAATGGAGCACACAAGTTACATAGGTTCTGCAATTTTTAGATAATTATGGCTCCTCTTCAGTACAATCTTCATAAATACCCAGGGTCCTCTATCTTGGCTAACATGCCTCTCTCATAGAAAGCTCTTAGCAGAGGTGAAAACTAGTGGAAACTACATAAGTTATACTTTAGAAAACTTGTATAAAATTACTAGATAACTATGTAACATAAACTTCACAGCATCACTTATAGGCCATTTCCTGAACATATTGAAATCTGTAGTAGACTTTTTGTTGTTGTTTTTCTTGTTTCAAGGGCGCCAAATTTATCTTCTTCCTTCCCAGATTGTTTGGCATATGCAAAAGGCATCCATCAAGACTTGTCTTAAAAGACTATAGTTGATGGTCTTTTGTGCACTCTATTGAACAGTGGTAGGTACACTATTGAATCGGCCAAACTGTCTGCAGAGAGTCAACTTATCTATACGTGTGAATATGTAGGGACGGATCATTTAGTTAAATTAGCTGGCAACATTTTCCTCTAAAAACTGATACTATTTCATGGTAGGTAAACAAAAAGATCTTGGAATTTTGGAGAGGTGCTAATATAGACGCCAATATTGTTACATGAAAATAAAATTTAGTATTTATCATAAGATTGATTTTAAAAAATAAGTGAGCATGTTTTATTATTTTTCAGGTAGCCAATTCTGTTTCCAGAATGGTGTCTTCTTTTGACCTTTTTTCCTCAGCATTCAGAAAAATAAAAATGATAAGTAAAATAGCAAAGTTATGTTTGTGTTGCATGTACATTCACCATCAGGAAGCATTTTTAAGAAAATTAAAATTTACTTTATGTCCAAGTGTTCATTTGGAACTTGAAATTACAGACATTGGTATCAAAATCCTGATTGTAGAATTTCTGTTCATCCAGAGGTCAAAAACATTGTGATTGTAACCTTTGTGTACAATCAACAGGCTAACTAAGCTAGTTGTTAAACATGCATAACAAAAATCTGTGGAGATTTAAGGATAAGAACCGATCACTGAAATGACATGGAAAATCATTTCAAGTAACTAATGATCACAAAGATACCTTAATCTGTCTTGAGCAGTCTGTAAGCAGAAAAGTATTAATTCTGTTGGAAAAAAAAAATAGCAGGTTAATAATTATTAGTGGCACGAGAGTACTGAAGAATTTAAGTGAAATTTGCTCAAGTGAAATCATTGCTTTGGATCTTCAGATGTAGCTGAGACATATTGTTTGTAATGATACCATGCAAAATTGAATTAGAGCTGTAGTTCCATGATTGTGGGCGGGTAAGGTTTATAAAGCTCCAGTTGATTGTACCTCACCATGAGTGGGATCATAATGCTTTGAGTAATTACTGTGTGCCTCCATAGTAGAAGAATACTTTGGTTTTTTATTTTGTGGGCCAGTTGTGTAAACTGGGAACAAGAAGAAAGAGAAGTATGTTGATGCAATCCATGTGCGGTTTTGCAGGACAGGTGCGATCAAGATCTGTGTCTGCGCGGTATTACCACAGCAGCAAGCAACAATTTGAATGGGTCTGGGAATGTGGGGCCTGGTTTGTTTTTTTTTCCTCTTTTTNGTTAAATGAAGTACCAAAGAAATTAACACAGGAGTTTTTTTGAAGCTTAACTATCTGTAATTTTAATCTCCAAGAAGATTCTTTCTTTCAAGGGTAATTTAGTACAAAGTTGGATTATTGACGATTCCCTATAACAATTCTCTATAAACATGAGCTTTTAAGATCAGGATGGACAACTGTTTAGACCTTCATGGCTGGGAATCATGCCATTACTACCCACAGCCGATGCACATACATGGCTATTTGGCTGTGTACCTCGTGCCATCTGTTCAGATGGCATTTTGCCTGCTCACAAATTGGTTAGACCTGTGCCAAGAGCAATTGCTCTAGATGGTTACACTGCAAAACACTGCAAGTGGTTTCTATTTTGTACAAAGACTCTCTCTTTTGGACACCATTTTAACACTTTGTTGTATCCCGTGGACATACCTGTATACTGCAGTGATTTGACGTAGAAAAACATCACGTGCTCTTCCCAAGTCTCTTTTACCACTGAAACTACCTTTTCTAAATCCTAAGAGGGGAAAATAAAGTACATGTCATTTGAGTTGAAGGTGTTTCTCCTTATTTTCCATCTGAAAAATATTAATTACAAGTTGGTAAGAGCTAATCAAAAGCTCACAGAAGTTAACAGGAGTATTTTCACTGATTAGTGTAGAGTTGTAAATTATATATTAAAGTGTGTGCCTGCTAGTGGAAAAAGTCAAATCAACTGACAGTTACTACTTGTGTTTAGTGGATTAATTGGTTTCTGGAATAAGTTTCTTAGGGGAGTAACAGGTTACATACTTGAGCTGAGGTATACACTAACCAGAAGTTATCACCAAGTGACATTTATACAACCTATAGAATAATTCTGCTGAGTCTACTCTATTGAATAGATATCCATGTCATACAATTGGCACATTTGTTGACAGCCTCAACTGTGAACCATGGAAGTGAACTTACTGCTTGCCAGCAGAAGCAGCTCCTGTAGGTAAAAGCCAAAGGATATTGGCAAGGAACGCTAAGCTCACTGGACAAATATAGGACTTTATGTAGACAATGCTGTCATCCTGCCAGTTTTCATAGCTACTAAAATAATTTTTAAATGAAAACTAAAGTAATATTTTTGTTGCTTACAAGAGCTACAATGTAGAATTCAGAGTATTTGCAAGTGTAAAGCAATTATTTACCTTTCTGACTTTGAGTATATTTAACTGTAGGAGTATTTTTATTTTCTTTCTGTAGACTTCTCCCTGTGCATGAATGTCACTGCTCAGTTTGAGCATGCTTAGTTGAATCAGGATGATATCATTTACGTGGGTGAGTTTCCATATATTTGTTAGTGGGAGATATGATATTTTGCTGATTATAATCTCAAAGTGTTGCCAAAGCCCTTCATCTGAGTTTTGCATAAGTAGTACTGACTAGGTTTTCATTCCTAGAGGAAATCCAATGGGAAAGAGCTGAGTAAACGTTAAAAAGGAAAACAAAGAGATCAAAAGTCAGAACTGTTTGGAGGGCAAGAGGTAGTTTGCTTGTCATTTGGGCGTGCATTTTCTTGTTTTCACAAATCACTATAAAGACAAGATAAAGTCGTTCTGTAGAAGAGTTTATAAGGTACCTTTAAATTCGTTATAAATTTTATATTGTGCAAGTCCTGTGAGATGACTCTTAAAGAATTGACACATTTTTGTACTTTTCCTTTTTTCCATAGAAAAGATGGTTAATACTGAAATTTATTTTATTCACACTAAAGCTTTGTGGTGGAACAGCCATCCTCCCACTCCTCCTTTTCAGTCTGTACTATGATCTCAGAATAAACTACAGTACTAGCAGGACATACCTGTATGCTGCAGTAGTACCATTAGGCTAAAAAACCCCAGTATTTTACACCTATTTGTATTTTCATAGTAGAAAATCATCTCCTTGTGAGAATGGTGAAACTTTGCTGGTTTATGTGGCATAAAAATGCTAGCAATTTGATGTGCAAAGTAAAAGCTGGTGAACTCTCACGGGTCTAGTGTGCATTGCATCCTAAGTTGAAAATTGGACATAGCTGAATACCGAGTGACCCTGTAGTTTAGGCATTCTGAAGTAATTTGAATAGCAGTATGCTTCAAAAATCCCTGAAACATTGGGAACTGATTTGTTTTACTTACATGCAAATGAATGGGAATTTTCCTTTCACTTCACTGGGAGTAGGGTTGAACATTTCTTGAGTTGACCAGCACAGAGTAACATTTATAGGCAGGAAAAGGAGAGATCTTTTTGAGCTCCAACAAGTTCATTTTTCAAAGGCACTTTGCTGTAACCATGTAAACCTATGTCAACCTACAGTTTGTTAACACTGAACTTTAATGAATCCTGATAAGAAGCCAGTCAGTGGATATCCATTTAGCTGGTGATGATCTGAACTCCAGCTGATTGTCCTAGCAGCTGTGTGACTTCATTACCATTAGAAAGGCATACAGCCAAGCCAGCTGGAATCCAAAGAGGCTACTAAATTCACATAGCATTTCAGTTTTTTGGTTTACGTATCAGGATTACAAATTACTCCTATTAAAAACAAACAAACAAAAAAATTATCTACAAAAAAGATTCTTTATGAAGATACATTTTAAAGACAAAGTTTAAAAACACTATTATACCAGATGGAGGCTACTTTGGATGTTGAGGATTTTTTGTGCCATCTTAAAGCTGTATATATCTTTGTAATGAAAACTAGACAGAATGTTTGCACTTTCGGTTATAAACACAGCTCTATCCTGTAATTCCTCATATCTTAGTTAAGAAAAACATTTTGTTTTCTTTTGTATTAATGTTTTGAGAACACGTTATTAGTTTCTTTTATTGTTAGCAGGGAAAAAAGCTGCCTTTTTTTTGTTTTTGTTTTGTTTATGAAAAACACCAAATAACTCCTTTAATGAATAGTATTTAGCAGCTAGGGACAATATCACTGAGGAATGATTCTATTGCTGGCAGTGGACATTTTTAAAGCATAGAATAGTACAGAGTGCGAATGTTGAATACAGGGGCCTTATCACTGATTTGTACATACAGCACACAAAAACCTTCTTCAAAGAAGCCCTGGGAAAATACAAAGGGAGCAAACTGTAATTTACAAGAAGGTCATGAAGGAAGACCTTTGAAACTACTGAACTGCTTTTCAGTTCTGAGCCCCGCAATGTAAAAAGGATGTTTGGGTACTTGCATGCATTCAGAAAAGGACAACAGAGTTGATGGAAGGGCTGGAAGATATGTCCTTTGAGGATCAGCTAAGGACACTGGGTTTGTCTTGATTTGAGAACAAGGACCTCATTCGTCTTTACAGCATCTGGAGGGAGGAGAAGTGAAGAGGGAGGTGCTGGTCTCTTGTCCCTGGTATCCCATGTTAGGATACATGAAATGGTACAAAGCTGAGTTACAGGAGCATTAAACTGAAAATTAGGAATCATGTGTTTAAGAAAAGAGTAGTCAATCCCTGGAATAGGCTTCCTAGAGAGATGTATGATTGAATTCCCATGCTTGTCAGTGTTTAAGAGGAATTTGGACAAATCTCATAATAATATGTTTTAACTTTTTAACAGCCCTGAAGGAGTCTGGCAGTTGGACCAGATGGGCATTATAGGTGCCTTCCAACTGTTCGTTCTATTCTATCCTAAATGGTCCCAGGAACTATCTTCCTAAGCTTGTGTTTAGAGTAAAATTTTACTAGTGAATCTCTTATATTCAGATAAATGAAGAGGATATTTTTATATGTTTGAAACAGAGAAAGTATCCCTATGGAACCAGAATGAGTTAAAGACTCATCTTGTTAGTCAAGCAATGTTATTGCTACTTCATATTTAATTTTTTTTTTCCATGTACTGTAAAAATAATCCATATAAAATGGACCAGAACACAGGAAAGACTTTTTGAATTAATTACTTCATCATTAATCCCCTAGATCAGTCTTCTCTGTTCCTTGCGTGCACTTACATCATGTATGTGTGCAGTTGTGTCTGCTTTCTTGTACTCATCTTCTGTATTTCTTCTCAATGACTCTTTTATCCATTCTTCAGAAGGGCATATAAAAATAAACAGTTTAGTCTGTTGATGACAATGAATATGTGTGTTTCACCCATAAGTATCAAAGCATATTACTGAAACTGGGCCTTCTCTTTCTTGGGTAACTGTTTCAGATTCCAGTTTATTGTATAAAATGTTGCAGCAGCACTGTTCTCTCAATAGGAAAAATAGAAGAAAAATACTATCATGGTTGATGTATGTCTACTTGTTAAATTAGTGTGTAGAATTTTGGTCCTCTCAGTTCACAGGTGTTGCCAAAATGGAAGAAGACAATGAAAATCAAGAGGAATGATCAAAGATATGGAAGAGCTTCCATCAGAACACTTATGTAGGCTGAAATTCATAGCAAAGATAGTGGGGTCTATGTAAGCATGAGTTAGAAGGAGATGGTGGGTGACAAATTTATGTTTCCTTTTTCTTCCACTATAAAAACCAAAAAGCAAACAAATACACTTACTAGATTCCAGCTTCAAGGCAAAAAAAAAAAAAAAGAGAAAACATTTCTCTATACAGTGTATAAATAAACTGCAGAACTCCAAAGATGATTGCAGTGCATTGGATCAAGAGACTGTGAAATTCACAGAAGAGACTTTTGGTAACAACTATGCAACAGAGACCTCTGACTCATATTCAGTTTAGAAGAATCCTCTGGAGATCATCCAGACAAACCTCCTACTTGTAGCAAGTCTGATCAGATCACTTTTGTTAGGGACTTCTCTAATGGAATCTTGAACACCTCCAAGAATGGATATTCCGCAGCCTATCTGAGCACTGTTTGACTTGTGTCTTGTTGCCTTTCATACTATCACTGTGCACCTCTGACAAGAGTCCATCAGTCGTTGCTGTGTCAGGTAGCTGTAGACAGCCATAAAGTCACCTGTTACCACCTTTCTTTGAGGCTGAAAAAGTTGTTTCAAACTCTGCTCAGGTGGCATATGTTTCAGCCCCTGAACAGGCTACTGTTCCTCTGCTAAATGTATTAAGGTATCACAGAATGGGTAAGGTTGGATGAGGCCACAGTGAGCCATCTGGTCCAAACTTCCCTGCTAAAGCAGGGTCATCCTGGAGCACATTGCACAGAATTACGTCCAGACAGTTCCTAAATATCTCTAATGAGGGGGACTCCACAACCCCTCTGGGTAGTCTGTTCCAGTGCGTGGTCACCTGCACTGTAAAGAAGCTGTTCCTCATATTCAGGTGGAACTTCCTGGGCATCAGTTCCCACCCATTTCCTCTTGCCTTATTGCTCAGCACCACTAAGAGCCTGGCTTCATCCACTTGACACCTTCCCTTCAGATACTTGTAGAGGTGGTCTATCCTTGTCTTTCAAGTAATGGGAAGCTGAACACTAAACAGTGCTCCAAATATGGTGTCACGAGAGCTGAATAGAAGGTAAGGGTCACTGCCCAGAGCATAGTGGATAGTCTTGATGATTGAGCCCAGGATGCTGTTTGTCTGCTGCGAGGGTGCACTGGTGACTCATGATCATATTGTAGTCCACAAGGACAAGTGGATCCTTTTCTGTAAATCTACTTCTCAACGCTCAGCATCAGCTTGTCTGATAGCATTACTCTACCCCAGATGTCTTTGTTTCTTGTTGAAATTTAGGAGGTCTCCATCAGCCCAGTTTTTTAACGAAACAAATTTTTGGAGCTTGAGAGAGTGTACTAGGTATGCTTACCTTTCTAAATTTTGCATCCAGAATCCACTTTTAACCACTTCAGGAAACAAGACATTGGACTAGATGGAGTTATTTTGTAAGCTCTGCTAAGCTCCTTTAAAAAATAGACATAAGTACCTCCTAGATACGAGGTCTCTGGCTGCTGAACGAGTGGAGGAGCTTTCCTGAAGACATAGGCGTATGGCCAGATATATTTGGCTCATAAAATGAGATTTTGAGTTAAGTTTTGAAGTAACTGATTTTATAGACGTTTGGGTATAGTTCCGGGGTTTGACTTCTACTCTTTGTCTAAGATTCTGAAAGCTGCTTGTTGATTCTTTGTGTCATCTAAGTGCCTCAAGGAAAACAATATTTCATACATCTTTAAAACAGAAAGCTTAATGAGACCAAAATTGGTATCAGTTTGTCAACAGCTTGACTTTCAGATCTGATCTGTATCCTTAGCTAGTCTGGTTTTGCTTTTTAGGTAAGTATATCATTTGCTTTGGAGTCAGAAATGTCAGTATTTTCAAATTTGTTTCCTTGATGTGTATCTATACATCTATATCTCTTTCTATGTTCTTCGTATTTTTTCTGTAATATACATTACAGGAATAGTTTTGAAATAGAAGAAAGATTTCTGATGCTGGAAAAAAGGTCATTCCCCACCCTCACTCCCTCCAAAAAAACAAAACAACTACAACCCTCCAAAAAATTAAATCTGCAAGCCATAGAATAATCTATTTAATAGATTCTCTCATCAAAATGTTTCTGTAATATTAAAATGGAAAGATATAAAACGGTATACATACTTCAGCTGTGCAGTTCAACCTAAACTTATAATAAACTTGTTTCCTTGAAACATGGACTAATGACAGACATTTAAACATATGCATTAGTCCATTCATTGTCAAAACTCCAAGCTGGGCCTTAGTTGGGAATATATTTTAATAATTGAATGTTTTCTTTATCAGTAGCAAAGATAGAAATTAGATATTAATGAGAATTTGTTTTCTTGAACAAAAATTTGAGAACCAGGTTCTTGGTCAAATGCAAAAAGTAAGGCATCATTGCTTTTGTATTAATAATTTTTACTACATATATATAAATCCTTGCAAGATGATTGATATTAGACATTGCAAAACATTGGTTGCTTGTAGACTGTTTAAGGTGAAATTAGAAAAATGCTGTTTCAAAAGGAAAAAAAGCAAGGCATTAGGTTAAATATTAATTTGAATGTCTACAATAATGGGTATGCGCTATTTAAGGAAGTCATTATTCCACTGTGTAGTCAACAAGAGTATTGATTAGAATTAATTCACTACAAAAAGTCTCCAATCATTTTTAACATAAGTTTTTCCTCTTTAACAGTACCTTGAAGCTTGTCTTTTTTGTGGTCAATTTAGCAACAAATTTGCAATTAATCATTTGTTGATTGCAATGAATGGTCTGTCGATAATATGCAGCTTACATTGCTAAAAGGGTTATACAAAGCTTTATTGTTTTCTTTTTGTCTTGGGAACACTTTGTCTAGCTGTGTTTCCTAGAATGGATTTTGAATAGATATTTTGAAGTAAGTCGTGCCAGTTTTAAAGAGACACAACGGACTGCTTTGAGAGTATTAATCAAGACATGCCCTAACTTTCCTCTGGCATTACAATATTTGGACATCTGTTCTGACTCCTTATATGTGAAGTAGGACACATTGGCATAAATGAAGGGTTTCATTATCTTAAATGTCATAACATTTGTTTGAATTACTTTGTGTAGATTTTAAGTGCTGAATTTGTAATCTTGGGGATTTTTGTAGAATTCATTGTCCTTTCAAAAGACTATAAAATGGAAGCCTTTTAAAAATGCTGTCCGTAATTCTGAAAGCATAATACATGATGTGTGCAGTAACACTGAAATCGCTATAGATGATACTTTAGTAATTTTGAACAGTGTAAGTATTTTTACTGAATGAAAACTAAGGGAAAAAAGTACTTCTTATTCCAGAAGGAGTATTTTTGTCATGGATAATGCATATATGAGGTCCATTATGAAATGCTCCTTTGGGAAATATTGACATAGATTAATTTATTTGGAATGTCGTGGTCCATTGAATGGCGTCCTTAATTTTATCAGAAAGAAATGTCTATTATGTTTATTGTCCTTAAAACAGTGCCTTGGTAGTATCTTTCTTCTGGGTAGGAAATGGATTTGAATACAGTGTACATAATTGAAACTAAAAGAAAGATTAATCCTGGTTTCAGGCATTTCCAAAAGCTTGGAAACATTTCTTTGCACTGATCTTTAAATTGCATGTTTTTGTAAGTTTTGATTGTTCATTAGCAAAAAAGTCCACTAGTGAAAGTAGGATTTAACTGATTTACATTGCCCTTATTAATGCTAGTATTCTACAAAATAGTTGCAACCATTAAGATAATCTTACTCTGAAATAATTTCTGATATCATATGGATGTGATGTTTATGCTTGAGTAAAAGTTAATATTAAAAACATTTGTCTTGGCTATCATTATAAGGCTTACTTATTACAAACATCAGCAAGACAAGTGTCTGCTTACTGTGCAGCAAATTTGGGAATTCTAGCTTGTTATTTAGTATTGATTACATTATTTAAGTAGTTGAGCGAAGCAGCACTTTACACACAGGTGCTCTTTGATTTGCAAATTTATAAAAATTGAGCAGCGGCTTTCAGCCTACTGCATTGTTAGGTTTTAAGGTAAAAAGTTGAAGGGTGATTTGACTATGGTTTCATTTAGACCGGAGATTTCTTTAGATCTTCTGTCTTATGAAGCAAATTGATTTATTGTTATCAAAAGACAATGGGGGTTCTCCACCTGTAAAATATAACATCATTGTCTAGAGTTCAGAGAAACTGTCCCATGGGTGTTGTTTGCAGGGAAAATTCATGGACCTAACTTTGACCATGTGCTTTAGTTGTCTCTGAGCTCACTTTGCTTTTCCTGTCTGCACTCCAGCTGGCTGCACCCTTAGTTTGATTATTTGGAGAGTAACTTTGTAAACTAGATAATTACTTTGGGGAATTGTATTCTAGTGTTTAGTGTAAACAACTTAGCCTTCTAGAAAATCTCATATGTGTTGGAAATCCTGAGCAAATGAGACTTATGCAAGGAGTTTTTATGCAGATATAGAATCCTCCCAAACAATTTGAGGCTGAGAATAGGATACTGGCGTAATATATTCAAAGCTACCATGAAAGCCATAAGTTGCTAAACAACCATGACGCACTGAATCTGTCCAGATGGTTAGTCAAAATGAATTATGCAAGTGCACTCTAGGGAGGAGGAATATTTTGCTAGAAAATTTGAGGAATTTCTTAGTTCCATTACACTTCCCTAGACTTTTTCCCTTGTCTTCTGAAAATTTGGATCACTGGGATTTGAAAAGCCAGCAAAAACATTTCTTTGACCCTCTCTGAAGGATCAGTTCATCACTTCTGAAGCAATTTGGACATTTTTATTTCTCAGATCCAAAATTCTGTACATGTTAAATTGTAACAAAGGGCTTAAGTGCAGTTTCCAGGGTTTCTTACCACATCAAGATCTGCACTTTTATTTTGCTGTGAAATTGCTTATTAGTGAAACAGTATTGCATAAACCAATGATAAAATATAGAATTGGTAGTTTCTGAAGTTACTGGATGTTTTTCCCTTTTCAGCTGAAACCATTTTTAACTGTGTGTTGATTCCGTTAAGAAAAGTTTTTATAATTCTTTATTACTAGTGTTTTCCGTACAAAAAAAATTTTTTTCATAGTCCCTAAGTATCAATATTCTGATAGTAGATTGTGACTTATTCCCTTTATATCATATAATAGAACCTCTCTGTGGAGTAAATAAATATGTTTAACCTCAAAGCCCTTTAATGTCCAGAGTCTTTAAAAGTAGATACTTCATAATCTCTGTATGTTATACACTGGGTAGATCAGCACTGTAAAATATTTTACATATCTAAATTATTTATTCAAAGCAGCTGTAAAAAAAGCCTGATTTGTTTTGGGAGGAAAATATATATGAATTAATTTTATAAAATTTGAATACACGTGTTCATATTTGGACGTATTTTAACACTTTTCCATATATCCAAATATTAAGTCCAGAAAAGACTTTTTGTTTCTGTGCCATAGCATGTTTTATGTTCGTGTTTTTTAATACAGGATCCTATTATTCATAGTAAATATCTTTTTCTACCCTAAGTGCTCTGGAATATGGCATCCACTTTTTAGTCTATTTTGTGTTACAGCTAGCCATTACTGCAGAGCCTAGGCTTTACTTTGAGAACAACAGTTTGTATTAACTACTTATATTAAGTTACTTGGTTAGCAGATGTATTTCAGAGAATACTGACTTCTTATTATTCATGGAAATATTGGTCATTGCCATATAGTATGTGACTGGGTTTTGCACTCCAGAAAGGAGTTTGACTGCTTACACTTATGTGAAGACATATTCATTTGCCCTTTAAGTTACAAATTTGATTACTGCAGCAGTAAAACCAGTTTGTGATCTAGATGATCTGCTAGGTTACAGTCTTCCATCTAGTACTGTTATGAACAGTTTACTTTCATTTTATTTTTGTAGTACCCTTTCAGGTACTTACTCAGAGAAACCACTCTGGTGGAGGTAAACTTGGCCTGAGTAGCTCACATGAATCTAGGGCATTCTTGGAGGCTTCTTAGTTGCCCAGTCATTTTCAAACTTGCTGTCTCAGTTTGATATAAAACTCTTCTGCCATTTTCCCTATGACCTCACCACATTTTAAGGCAATCTGGCTGCTCTTTTGCATTAGCTGTAAGCACTATGGAGAGCCAGGCCATGTGTAGGTACCTCCATTAGACTTTTCCACTACTTCTTCAAAAATTGAAAGCCCTCAAAGGCTGTATGAGTATTTAATATGCTTAAACATCTGAAAAAGAGCCGTATACCTCTCACTCTGCCCCCACCAAGGCAATGTTACCTAGGGCCTGCAAGAAGGCTCTCCAGTAGCCATTGTTGCCTTCCCACAGCTATGTTATACTTTGACAGACCTTTAATGTCTGAACTGGATCTCAAGTGCTTATTGGTACAAGGAAGTGGCCTACATCGGTACAAGAGAAAGGAGGAAGTAGGCTTGAAGGAACCTCTAGAGAAGTGGGAATTAGAAACCTTATACACCTTACCAAGAAAGTAACGTAGAAGGGTACAGAAAATATTTTGATTGATGCAGCACAAAAGCAAAAGTCAAGAAAAATGCTTCTTGGCCTATGAGAAAGAACAAACAGGCCGTGTGAAAGATGTAAGGAAGAACATCTTAAAAATTTTGTCGTAAATCAGTGGAGAGAGAGAGAGAACATCTGTAGCTAAATAATCCAACATCTTTCCCTAATTTATGAGTGTGTTGGGGTTTTTTATAAATTAATATTTGTTTGTCCAATAGGGAAGATAATAAATAATATTGTAATGCAAAAATTTAAATTTCAAATAGAAAACATAATGAATGAGGAAAACAGTGACCTTTTTCAATTAAGAGAAAAATATTCTTTCAGAGTGTAAATCAATGAGAGATGTTTTAGTGCTCTGCATATTTCATATAAAAATAAATATCTGCTGTAGAAACAAGTGGATAACATAAATATGTATTAAAATTATAAGCGCCGGTTGCCAAGGTTTTTACTAACAAGTTATGGGAAGTTGCTAAGGAGAAGTCAGGTGAACATTTATTATTTGATCCCTATCAAGCAAAAGAGCATATAAAATGAGCGGTGATAGAAGATTTGGCTTGGACCTCAGTGAAGATTTCAAAGGACTGCCCAGGTAGTCAGGCATAACTTCATAAACTTAAGCAGCTAGGTGTGCTAAGTTTCTTGTTTGGTTAATAACAAAAGATTTTGAAGTGGCAATTCAGAGCAGAAACTTGTCGACATGACCTTTGGAAGAGCCTTTCCAAAGAGTTTTCTTCTTTCTGTTGAACATACTGGGAGAATAGGGAGAACATCTGGACAGTTTAGGCACCTAAATTAAGGGCCTACATTTATCCCCTGAGAATGAATATTACTCTAAAATTAAAGAGTGTTCAGAATAAAAATACTCAAAAATATTTGTGTTGTTTAGGGGTTTCTTGGTTTTTCATTTGTTTGGGGTGTTTTTCTGGTTGAGTTTTTTTTGTTTGTTTTGGTTTTGGTTTTTTTGGGGGGGAGAAGGGGTGTTGATTTTTTGTATTAGGAGAGCGTTTGAAAACCATATATAAGTTGAGTATAATTTATAATTATGTCAGTAATTACTCCTTGCCCCAAATTTTTCTTTTTCTTTGAGTTTTAATGCAGTGACACTAATTAATATTTCATATGCATACACACAAGCATAGTAATTGAGTAAATTACTCACTTATCCCTCATAAGAACTGCTCAAGCGCAGGCATAAAAGTCTAGGTGTTCATTTCAAGCTAGACAGGCTTTAATGTAAAGTTTGTTTCTTTGCTTTTTACTGAACATACCTGTGAGCCATTTGTGCGTGTTTCTGAAGAAAAACTAAATCCATAACCAATTGCATTGCATTGCATTGCATGTATTGACTTTCAACCTGAGCTGTGTCCTTGATTGTGTTATGCTCAAACTCATTTTGTAGGATAATTTGGGACAATTTCAACATAGTTATCAGAAATGCTACTAAAGGTTTACCACAGAGATCTTTTTGATATACAAGATATATAATGCACTGTCTATATGGATATGTTGGCTAATTGCCATGTGATCACTTTTATTCTTCTCTTTTCAGTGACCACATAAACACTCAACATGGACCTATAAGAACCCTTCTCTAGTTACAGTAAATTTAGGGTGAACAAATATAAAGGAAGATATGCTTATTAATACAGTGCATCTTCAGCAGAGATCGTGTTACAGGGTACACGTCCTCTGCATTGCATTGAGTCATGGGGCACATGGCACATCTGATAATAGCCTTATTGTCTTACCTCTCAATCTTCTGGTCCTTGCATTTGATTTATGACTTAAAAATATGGATACATAGAAATATAGTGTCAGTCTAAAACCAAAATAGCTACTCAAATAAAGTCCTTGAGATACTGGTACCAAGTCTTGTCTTATAGGACTGGCCCCTGTACTGGTCCTTACACAGTGGAACATGTGGTCATCCTGTATGAACTAATCAATAGTAAATACCAATGAGCCAATTTTTTTGTGTGTCCTCATGTTACACAGTTATACACAGGCAGAACATAGGGGTAATTGGTTGGGGGCTTTTTTCCCAAAAAATAACTTTTCCTGTAAAATGGATTCCACTTTGCATCTTTATAAAACAATTCCAGAACCAAATTGTGCATAGTGTCAGAAACTTAACAGAGATCTGATTTCAAATGGAAAAAAGATATGAAATATGCTTACATTTGAAGGCTTATCCCAATTGTTTTATTACCATTTCCAGATAACACCATCCTCTGGTCGTTTGTTTATCATTTATAAATACTGTCATTACAATTTTTCATCATGGGTTTTGAGATTTTTACCTATTTAAATGAGTAATTAAAATATGCACTGTCACTTGGCATGTACTGCTGAAATTGTCTTTAAACATGACCATCAGAGGGCTGATTGTCAAGAATATCAGTGACAAAATGAATAGCATTTTCTTGACAGTTCCAGTTTTCCTTGGAAAGTGAAGAACACAAGTTTTTCAAACTTTTGCCTCAGATTTTTTTCTTAAGAAAATAAGTGATCATTATCTTCTAGTAAAGCTGTTTTTAAAAAGCACTTGAGATCTCTTCTTGCTCTCATGTTCTCAAACTATCACCCTTTTCAGATGTACCAGCTCAGAATATCAGTAGAAACTAAGACAACTATACTAACTACTGTTTCACTAAAAGCTAATGTATCGATGATTTTTTTTTTAATCTCTTTCTCTCTCAGGTTAATTTATGTAATTTAATCAAAAACCTGGGATTCAAATGTGAAGTGACAGCCAGATTCAAATAAGGCAGGATCTGAAGGACTTGGTCATTCAATGCTTCAGTAGGATTTATCTGAAATTGTTATTATTGTGTGGGAAACACTAAAACAAAGGATGTACCAATGTTTTTTGTGTTTTGTGTATATGCTCAGAAACTAGAATGCATGATTGTAAGGATATTTGTTTATCTAGAAAGTAACTTTTAGTCTTAGCCCACTACAGTGACCTTTCTTAGTCTATTTTCAATTATATTTTTTGTACATCTGTACTCACATTAAAAACTGATGTGAGCTAACTAGTTGTTCAGGTTAAATTTGTATTCTGATCCAAAGATTGCAGGTTGCTGAATTATCCCTTAAGCTTCCTAGCCTTGTGGATCCATTAAGCCTTAATTAAAGAAGTATCTTAGGAAAAAAAAAAATAATCAGACCATTTGTATCCTAAGAAGATGCACACTGGTCATTTGTTTGTTCAGCAGCATAAAAATTATTATTTAATGGAAATTTTAATCACAGCAAGCTTATAGATAGACATATATTAAATGCATTAATCTTTCTATAAGGTTATTCACAATGTATAAGGTTACTCCTCTGAAAAGACTGCTTCAGATTGCTTTCCGGTAATGCTAATACCCATTAAAAAGATGAATATATATGTGTGTAAGTCAATCATAAGGTATTAAAGAGGTGTAGCAACTTAAGCTTCTTTTCTTCTTGGCAGGTCACTTTGAGAAATGTCCTAGTTCAATTAAAATATTTTTTCCATTTCCTAGGAGTAGATTCAGATATGCTCTGTCTGTTCTCTATCTTATCTTCACTGTCAGGATTTAAAACAAACCTGAGTGAGATATAAGAATAGTCCAGCTACTGAACAGGTTCAAATGTAAGGGTGCATATATGTGTATCTGTCTGCATGTTCGTCACATATATGTCCACGTTGAATATTTGTGCGATGTAGAGGTACATTTTTTTAAGAGTCTGTGTACAATTTTGTAGAATTTAAACTCAGATAAACTGCATTTTCTGTTCTTGAAGCACCTATTCTTTCATCTCTGCCTTTAAAATGCTACAGTAGTGAGTGGAAACCGTACAAATGAGAGAAGCATACAGCAGAGCACACGATGTGGTAGTGTTTTTCAGATTAGATTGGTACTATGAAATTAAAATTAAGAGAAATTATCATCTAACCTATTGTCGTGTGACATGTTAATGACTAAAAATGTTGTATATCTGAAAAAAGAAATGCAGTGTTTTAGAATAGTAGCATACAACTCAAATATTATATAATTGTCTCAGAAACACAAAGTAGTCTAATTAATTTCTTAGTCTCTGCCATAAATGCTCTGTATTCAGCATTACTTTGTGTCCAGCATTGATTTTGATGCAAAAATGTTCCTGAAAAATATCTCAGTTCTTGGATTTGGTCTGCATGCTTTGGAAAAATGTTACAATGCTTTAAAATGTCTCTGAAGTATAAATGAAGTGAAAGGTGATAGTTTCATATTAGAATGGTACTGTAAGACCATCCTCCTGCTTTTACCTTGCAACACGCTTGACAAAAACATTGTGTCTCCTCAGGTTATTTTTATTAATGAAGCTTTTGTAAATTTGGGCCTGATTGCATGCACTTATGGGGTGTTACTTTTAAAAATGGAAAATATTTAGAGTCAGTCGTAGTAATGCTGGAAAATTGTATTTCAGGCCACCACACATAGCAGTTTATTAAAAAAAAACAATTATAAATAATGCTCACAGGTGATACTAGTTATAGACCAGTATCAGACTGTCAAATGACTTTTCTTAAAAAATCCTGTTCACTTGTTACTTTACTAAGTAATATCATGAAGCATGTGTGTTTGCTTTACTGAATGCTATGTTTTCTCTTTTGTGTTGGTTTTGTAATAAAATGCAGAAATAATTTCTCATATGTTACAGGCCATCCACAATATGGAGTACCAGAGAAGGTCAACATAATAAAGCATCAATATGCAAACAATATTGGATTTACCATGCATTTGAATACTGCTGTGTTTCTCAGTATAGTTAATTAGATGATTTTAACATAGTTTTTGAGAGTAAAAAATAAATGAATTCTCCATTGGTCTAATAAAAGTTGCATGCTCTATACAGGTTGGGTTAGAAGCCACTATTTGAAACGACTGAATGAAGTATGAAAAATTAATCCTGTTTCAGATGTAGCCAAAGCAGCTCACAATGAAGGACCCTCTGTCCTCCTCATCCAGTAAACTTCTAATGGTTGTTCCTTAGGATTCAGAGATGGCATCTGGTAATTCCAGCAGCTCTTAGGAGACATTACTTGCCTTCCTATGGCTCTCAAGTTCTTACTTTCAACTCTGCCCATTATTTTTCATTCATTTATATGAATCTGTATGCTCCTGTCTTAACAAATAAAAGAGTAGAGTTATTTGAAAACCAGAAAACTCAATTTCTTGGTTTTCTTCTCTCCTCACCTCCTTATCTTTCTTCCCTCTAAAGCAAAGGGTTGTTTTGCTAATGCACAGTCAGCATGGCCTGGTTTCAGATTTTTCTACAGTGTGGAGTTAAGGTTGAGAAGAGGTCCTTGTGCTAGGGAATCTAAGGACTCTTGATGTTGGATGCAATTCAGGGTTTGAAGGAACAGTTGGGCAATATAAAATGAAGAAAGCCTTAGCAGCTCTCCTACTTTTGAGCTTATCTGTGTGTAGTTACTATTCTAGTTTACAGTTTCCATTAATAAAAGTAGGTTTTCAGCAATTTTTTTATGAAGTTGGTCTAAAGTGCTTCTGTCTTGTGGTGTGCCTGTCAGAATTAGCTGTGTGTATTACTTTTTTTAACTCTTAGCTCATTAAGTTAGTTGATTCATTTTGGAGTCAGAAAATGTTCAGGGAAGGGAAAATTTTGATCAAATCAACCTTCCATGGAAACAACTGCCTGTTTGCCATCTGCAGTGGGCATTGATCCCTAGCTTGTTTGTGCCTTGCATTTGTTATGCATGAGTAAGCACATTAGCCTTTTCATTTCATTCATTAGACAGTTAGTCCTTGATTAGTGTTTCCTAGTTTCTGTCAAAAATGCAACTACTCCTTTATTCATTTTGTCTTGGGTCTGTCTTTTGCTTCAGTGTGCAGAAAATGAACAGTTAATTTCAACAGTAGTGCTTTTATTTCCTTTTCATATAAAACTGGCTAAAAAATATACTTTTCTAATGCTGACACATCTAATGTGGGATGAAGTATGAATGATGGGTCTTCCTAGAGTTAACAGTTATTATTTTAGTTCAGCTGGCAAGCTTTGTTTACAAGTGTGAAGTCTCAGGGTTTACTGTCAGCTTTATTTCATCCATCTCCAAGAACTATGGGATCACCTGGATACTTGTGGGTATTTGCCTTATAAAATTGCACATAAAAATAAACATAAAGTAGTGATGAGTGAGTGCAGTTTGAGACTACAGCACTGAAAGTTTCAGATGACAGTGTGAATGACAGGATAGAACAATGAGGCAATTTATGACTTAACAGCAGGCCATTCACTGGGAAATTTTGCTGATTTACTTGTAGAGCAGTAAAACTGTTGAATGACAATGCAATTCTTTAATAGAAAAATACATAAATAATTATGTGCATAAACCAACAAAATATGTACATCTTTAGAAACGACATAACAAGATAATAAAATTCAAGTTTGAGGGAGTCTGTTTATTTATGTTTATATATTTATTTATTAGTGATTTAAATTAACATTGATTTGTTTAAATAAAAATAAAATTACAATTATTTTTAGCAAAATTAGTTATGTTTTGAATCATTAATAATATATGACTTAAGTATTTATTTTTTATTTTATCCTCCAAATTCTAATTCTCATTGTTTGAAAATTCTTTCAAATGTTGCTAGATATGGACTCATACTGAATTTAGTACTTCTCTACATTCTTGAGGTTTATATTTCCACAATCTTTTAAGTTTGTACATAAGAGAGGGAGAGGTGACAGTTTTATTTGTAGTTTTTATCAAATGCTATTGACATGGAAAATGAAGTACATTTAAAATTTTACTAACTCTTTTTTTATATAGTCTTGATATGTGTTCTTATATATCCAGAATTTTAAGATATAAAGACATGATCCAAGTGGATTTCTCTGTGTTTACTGTCCCCTGTAAGACTCAAGGGTTGGTAGATTTCATACTTCAATACCCATTTAATATGTACATTAAAAGATAAAAATTTAATTCCAAGTGTGTAAAGTTTTAACTATTAGTATGAGAAATAAATGTTACATGATTTGAACTGAGGAAAATATTAACTTCATACTTGCAAAGGAGGTACAAAAATACTGTGAAAGCTGATTCTAGCACATTAGTTCCAAATATTCTATTTTTAACTCCTACCAGGACAGTGGTTTCATTTTAATTTTAATGTTATAGGCATATAAGTATTTCACAGAGCTATTTCATTTAACATAAAGATTATTTCTTTATTAGCATAGTTTACTTAATTTTACAATATTTTGATAAAATCTATTTAAATTAATTAACAAATATCTTTTTTATATATAACAATTTTTCTGCCACAGGATTTCACACATAGCAAATGTGGAATTTCCTGACATTTATTCTTATTTTCTTATTTCTAAATTTCAGAGAAAGCTGTTGAATGACCATATGCAAATATCAACTTACATACATAGAAAGTAACTTTGCTCTATCTGCCACTCACTAAAGATTTCAAATACTTTATTTAGTATTTCTACAAGGTAGAACTGTATCAATGGTCTTACTATAACCCTTCACCACATCTGGATGATATTTGCTGTATGAAATTTGAAGACAGTAAACATAATTATCATGTATTATTTGTAAAAAAGGAATAATGGAGACTGCAACAAAAATAATAAATCCCATTATGGGAGCAGTGTACCTGTAAGCTTTCTAAGTGATCATAGTATTGCTGTTGATGAAAATGACGGTTCACAAAACACCTTACAAATGATATGCCTTATTTACAGTTTTGATCTTCCATTTTGCAATTTTTCTGTCACAATACATTTATGGTGTTTGGTTTTGTTTGTTTTTTTTCCTGTTAGGATGCTTCAATTGCCCACAGATTCCACATCATGAGAGAAAAACATCCGGAGAAGTTTAACAGTAGGTAAGAATCTTAAAATACATACATATAAAAATATTTTTTCCATGTTACTAAGGTATGTTCTGTTAGGGGTTAAGTTTTGCACATCCTTTAAAATATTGATTCTTATAAAAGAGAGGAAATTGGTTCATTTTATGCTAAGTATATGGTTCCACACTGCTTGGAGTGAAACTGTTTCATATCTGGTATTTCAACTGAAATGAAAAATATTATAAAGAAACAGTTCTCACAGGTGCAATGTTTGCCTTGTAAGACTAGCATGGACAAAATGATGCATTATGGTTGTGAGGAACCCTGAATTGACACTTTGCTAGTAAGCACTGAAGAACACTTCCTAGACAGCTGCAGACTGTGATCCTTATGTTTCATTCCCACACACACACTGGCACTTTGACAGGGGTTTCTTCCATATACACTATTAGTAAGGGCAAATGAATGCCATCATAAATACTTTTATCTTTAAACAATTTTGTATATGTAAAAAAAAAGTCAGGAATGATTCTTTGCTTCTGTTTCTTGTCTTGATTTTTGAATTTTCAGTATTATCACAGCACTTTTATAGAGATTAAAAATGTGTTACATATAGTGTAAATTCACCTTCTTTCAATATCTGATTTGATCAGTAGATGATATTCATAATGCAGTGTTTATATCTGTCTCTTCTTATTTAGTTAATTTAGCACATAAGTTGCCACAAGTAAAAGCAACATTTCAGAAACTTTAACATTTAAAGACACTCGGGGAGAAGAAAGTTATTTGGAATAAACAAAGACTGTCTAGAAATAATTATTAACACAAATATTTTGTCACTGTGAGCCTAACCATAGACTTTCTTTAGGGGTATTTTTTATTTTGGTGGGTAACCTGTAAAGTCTTGGGTACATAAAATCTTCATAGACATTAGGATGATAAAATATGCTGTCTGTGTTCTCATCTTAGAGCTGTACAGAATGATATTTGAATATGTTTGAATATTATCTTCTTTTCACAAAGAAAGTATATGTTTTACATCTAACAGAGATGAGGTCTTTTTTTCACAAATACTCAAGCTGTTTAGTATTTATGCAGTGTCATACTATGAACCTAAGTGTATGGGGGTTTTTAAGTCCCATAGTACATATTTGTTTTCTGTGATCTCCTTTTCCTAGCTCTAATGCTTCTCATTTTGAAAGAATTATACTATGAGAAGGTCTGAACTCAAGCCTGATCCATGCATCCCAATGTTTTATACCCTATCAGCAGGACTAGAGATACCAGCCTTCTAGCAAACGTAGATTTTCTAGGCCCTGAAGATGAAGCTAGTTTATCAGTGGTCTTTTTGCATATTTTCAGCAGTTGGCAATTATAATTTATAAAAAGCTCCGCTAATAACATGAATTTCAAATCAGATTTCATGTCACAATAAATCATATGCCATTAATAACATCTGCTAGCAGACTCACCTTGAAATTCATCTATATTTTAAGGAATCTGATGTTTCTAACATTATCTTAAGGAAATTAATTACAAAAATATATAGTACCTACTTTGATACTGTGATATTGAAAGAAATTGAAAAAAGCAATGATCTGCTAGGTATTGAAAGGTTATTCACAAAAAAAAAAAAAAAAAGCCTTCTAAAAAGATTCTAAAGTCCTGAGAAAAGTATGGTAATAGAAATAGATATTTTTTTTTCTGTTTTGTTTGGTTGGGGTTTTTTTGTGTACTGAGAGGAAAAATGTGAATTTCTATTTTTCTTGAATAGGATTTTCCAGATGATCTTTGTTCACAAATACTGTGTTTCACTAACAGTTATTTTCATGTGGCAACACTCTATAATATGTTGCAGCAGCATTTTCCAGCAGTGTGTGAAAATAAAACCCTTTTTTAGATGTCTGCTAAACTACAAGATTTAATTCACCAGAACGTGGAACTTTCTATGCAATCTAAATGATTTAGCATCAGCAAGTCCAACTCAAGTCTGATTCATAGTGGCCTCCATAGTTGACAACATCTGCTCCTTTGAAAATCCTACATTACTCATTTGAAAATCTTACACTGTCTTATGTACATATCTCCTGTGATTTAAAAAGAAAAAAAATTCTTTTTTGGTTTTATATTAGTTTCTTCTTGCCTGATTTTCTGACATTTTTAGCTTTCACAGCTATCATTCTGCTTTTCAGAGCAGGTCTTTGCACTGAGGTTCTTCTCTGAGAAATGAACATGCAAAAAGTTTCCTTACTAAAGAGAAACTGTTAGTTTCCACTGTATGCAGAGGTCTTTTGAAATCCACAGGTGTTATATTTGCTTCAGTGAAGTAAGTTAGAACTAAATTTGAGGTTGGAGAATCTTTTGCATTTAATCCTGGTAAAGATTCTCAGATTCCTGAGGGCATTCCTAGCCACTCTGATCCCAAGTTTCATGAGTAAATAGAGCATACTAACAGGGAAACTCCTATCACATTGTACTGGAGTGGAAGCAGAACCTTTCTATATTCTCAAAATGAAGGCCAGAGAATACTGTAAAACTTAGAAAGGCTTTTGTAATGACTACTAGCCAACTTTGTGGCATTCTGTGTAACTAAGTGACTAATATTCGGGAACTGTGACAAATTTTGAAATTCTGCAGTGTTCATAGATTTTGGACACAAAGACTTAGCATTACTGACTTATTAAAATAAAAAGAAATAAATTAAGGCATATATTTCTGAATTGGCTGGGGATAGATGTTTAAGTCTGAAAAATATAAGTTTAAGCATGTGTTAAATTCTCATGAACTAAAACGTCACAATATCAGTTGTGTCCTTTGCGATGAAACACCTGATTATTTCAGCTTGTTTATAAATTGAAATCAACTCCCTTTGTCAAAAGGGTCTTCTGTGTTCAATAGCTTAATTTTGAGTGAAAAGATGCTTAATACATGCCTTAATATCTTGAAAATGTTATACTTGTAAGCTGCCCTAGGGAATGGCTCCATATTGCTTTCCAAATAAGGCTCAGTATAAATGTCTACCAGTAATTTTAAGATATTCTTTACTTGTTCCTAAATATGGATCTGCAAGAGATGAATTTTCTTCTAGTGATAGTCAAATAAAAAAGGACAGAAGTGAAAATACAGTAGTTGCATCCCCACCTCTGACAAAAGAATGAATCCTAGTGTTCCATTTTAAATAATTATATCTTTTGATCATTACCACACATTACCAGAAACCAGGACTGACATTGCATTGAGATTTAAATATGTTGTAAACCACAAAAATCCGAGGTATGACATTACCCACTCTACAGGTCTGAAGTGCTGACAGCCCTGTGCTTGAGGAAGCAGAGTTTCTTCCAAGCATCTCCTTCTCAAGAGTAGGGTCAAATTTTCAGATTTAAGTGTGGAAGGGCTGAGTTTACACTGGGGGGGGGGAACTTCCAAAAGACGGTATTTCGAGTAATAGTGTTATTAAACTAGGACATAATGTTGCAGTAATGATTCAGTTAGGCCAAAATGCCCTACAGGGAGATCTGTGTAAACATCATAGGCTCGATGCTGGAAATAGCAGATGTATGAGTTATGTGACTGGAAGATACACAGTGAAAGAAACAATACGCTCAACAAAAAAATAATTCAAATTGATATTAAGAATTCTAAAATAATATTCAGTTCAATTAGGCATACTAATCTGACTCTCTAGAATCCTGTAGCATAAATAGTATTTCTTAGTCTCAGTAAACTAAAGTAGGATTTATAAATTGTATTTACAGTCCTAAGTATATCGTCTTTGAGATTTTCAAACATCAATCTATTTCTGTATTTCATAAACAAGTCCTACAGCAGAAAAAGTTCCTAATAACTTGATTTGTATCATATTCCTGACCAAGTACTTCTGAGATTCTTTCTCAACATGCTTAATTATACTCTTTTTTTTTTTATGCCAATATCTATAAATTTAATCTCTAAGAAAGATTTTAAGTAATAGAAAGTACTGACTTGCTTTGTGCAAGTGTTCTCCAGGAGAATAAGGAAAGGCCACAAAGAAAAGTTTATAGAAATGGCAGGTAAATGAATATTTAGTAAATTATTCCATGTGTCCTAACTTGAGTGCTGCACTATACAATGTAGTTATATCATCATATCATAACTAACCTAAAAACCAAAATAAAACAAACCACCAAAAACCTGTCATGCATATATTGCTATGATATTCAAAAGCTGCATCATAAAAGATGTCTAGGCCTTCCTGGTGGCAAAGAAATCAGAACACAGTTATTCCATTTGAATACTGTAGATGAAAGCAAGTTCCCAGTTTTATGACTAAGTAAAAAAGATCAGTTTAAAAGTAAAATCAGTTGTCATGGGGTGAATGAAATGCTCCTTTCTTAGATGTGCTCAGCCTTTGTTTTAAAGTTGGCTTATTTTAGCTTTGACTTGAACAGTCAAATTGTTTCATTTTGAATAGAAGGAAACTATTTCTATCTTTTCATTATTCTTCAGGTTTTTCAGTTTAAGCGATTGAGTCTCTTGGGTCAAATCACAACCACATATTTGCAGTGAATGTACTAAACATCAACACAAAATCCCTTACTTTAATTGCAGACATTTCAGTCTCTTTTCTTCTACCTCTTTTCCCTTCCTGGTTGTGACTGATAGGAAAATGCTTAAAAAGAAGACACTGGCCCCACAGAGAGACCAGATTGCAGACATCTGTCCCATCTGTCCCACTGAACCCACAGATTCCTTTTCATTAAAGGGTAAGACTCCAGGGAACAGTGTACCAGAACTAAGGCAGCATT
Organism: Serilophus lunatus; assembly: GCA_013399895.1. Lineage (NCBI taxonomy): Eukaryota > Metazoa > Chordata > Aves > Passeriformes > Eurylaimidae > Serilophus > Serilophus lunatus. The sequence continues at coordinate 147,085 of VXBA01002422.1, forward strand.
ACTGCATGCAACTGGAGCCATCAGAAGAAGTAAAGCAAGGTGAAAATATTTATGATAGAGTGTGAAATATTTTTCCATGAGCAAGAGATGGCTTGTAGTTAAACAGCAGTTTAGCCTAGCTCTTGGTTATAAATTTTGTAGAAAGAAATAAAAAAAAACAACCAGCATGTTCTTTTGTCAGAGTTCAAACAGGTAGCAACCTACCTTTAGAGATAATGCCTGAAAGCACATAATGTGTGCTTGAGAAGGGACAAAGGAAGATAGGTGGAGGGTAAAGCTGATTCAGCCTACCTATGCCTGTTGTCTACAGAGCAGAATCACAGTGGTTTGCAGCTGCAGTGTCTGCGTTGCCTGAAACAGATAAGAAATAACACAAACACGCAGTGTGCAGAGGTGAAGGGAGAGTGCAGCTTTACTGGTGAAGTCTGTGATCCAAAAGAGGGAAAACATATCAGTCTCTTCATTTTTATAACTTTCAGAGTGCCCACCCATCATATTATCCAACTAAAGTCCATCTTACTACTATGTCCCTTAAGCATCCAACAGGATGGTCCCTTTTTACTTAACCCCACCTGTGTCCAGCCCCTCGTAGGCCTGGAAGCCTAACTCTGTGTTTTGACTTACTACCCCACTTATCTTATACACAAGAATGCAAACACACTGTAACACAGGCTCTTCTGGACCTTAATATTCCAAGTTATCTAGCTACTTAGATAAAGTGAATTCTCAAAAATATTAAGCATACCCCTTAAGGCATCATCTGCACCTCTCTCTGATATAAGATTTCGTGCTTTTACCATTACTCTAGAAAGTGTTACTGGCTTAAGGCCTCTTACTCCCTTAAACATTATTCTATAGCAGCTGTCTGGGAGGCTGGTGTGGTTGGGGAAGCTTAATTTCAGACTCATGAGGACAAGACACAGTGTGCCGTATAAAATATGTGTTAAGCAGGAATCTCTCAGTCCTGAGCATCCCCTGTTATTTCAGAGTACATCTCTGAAAGCAGTGTGCTGTATCCACCCATAAGCAGAGCAGTGACTTCCTGTTTGCATCCTCAGGGTCCTCAGATGTAAAATTCACTACTGCAGGATTAAACAGGGGTCAAATTTTGTACTGTTAGATTGGAAAGGGCTATATGTTGGTGAGGGTTGTTGTGTAACACCTGCCATTCTGCTCTTTTACAAACTATAAACTGAAATATGAATTGACAAGATGTGGGAATGCTGAGGTTTTCTTCTTTAGGGAAAGTTCTGTGTTTGTAAGATAAAGGATACCCAGTTTTAAAATAAATCATTGCTTTAGAAATTGTCAAAGGCAGAAAATAGTATCATTTCTGGGAGACAGGACTGTTTATGGTGCACAGTCATACAAAGGTATTGGCCCAGCATGCACTGTGCAAGTAAGAAACTGTTGATTCACAAAAGGTCTGTCCATATGCTATAGGACAAGGTCAATAAAATCTAATTTTCTTCAACTAGTGTCAGGCTGGTAAAGGAATTTATTGCAGATGATGTTTCATTACTCACAGCAGGTCACTGAACCTTTTCTATGGATTGAAATGCCTAGTGGATGTTCTACAGATTCTTTAATTAATTAAAACTACTGCATTTTATTACAGTATGGTAAAGGCAAACATAATAGGAATTAAATCTTGGTCTCTTCCATTGTATGGTCACACCATTTGAAATAACAGTTAATAACACAATGATAGAAAAAGGTTTCTGACTTCTTTCATTTGTAGTAAATTCAGAAGTGAAAGGAGTCCAAAGCAGATAAAGAAACACTGTTAACAAAACTGCTAAAATACAGTTTGCATTTGTTGCTTGCTAATGAAGTATGGTCAAGTATTTCCATAGAAATGAGTAAGGTTGTTTTCCCTGTTTTTTCATGAACACACTAAATAAACCACATTGTGATAAAATTGGTTTTTATCAAATATTGCTTTTTTTGGGAGAGGGATTATAATCAGAACTAATTAATACCAACATGTAAATTTGAAGCTTCAAATTTCATAGAGGCAAATGGCAAATCTTTACATAAGTTTGATGTGGCTATATTTCATGTTTACAACAGATGCTGGGCTTTATGAACAGTTAAGCAGCAGCCCTTTCTAATATATATTGCAAAACCAACAAAACCTTCTTTCAAAATCCAGTCAAGGTTGCTAAGTGCCCACAGCACACTTAAATATAATATTATTGACAATTTCCAAGCCATTAAAAGCAATGAAATGAATTGTTAAGAAATAAATTTTACACTTCCTATTTAATAAACATAAACACATTATTCTTTAGTACAAAGAAATTAAAATTTAATCACAACATGAAAATCTTTACTCTCAACTATGTGTGCTTTATGGGGCTTTTTTTTTTCAATCCTTTAATTCTAGTAATTAAGCCCCTACTACAGGACCTATAGATAATGATGAGAGCCCAAATACTCCCTAGTACAGCACAGACTGACATGCAGCATGGGCTTTTAGTTGCCTCATTCATTGATTCACAAGAAATTGGGTCAGTTAAAGAGCCTGTGTAACCATCTCCATCACTTCAGATAACATTTTCCATTTGCCTCTTTAACCAATTTGAATATAGTTTGCTCATGTCTGTGTGTTTTTATATAAATGATTTGTCTGCTTTCTGATCTGATATCAAGTCCCTTGTTTTTGATTGCAAAAGGTTACATTACCCTTTCTAAGAAGTGTGCAAAGCTAGAAGTATTACCAAACTTACAGTATGCAATAAAGCATAATTTGTGTATCTTACAAAATAAGATCAGTTCAGTGGATATCCCTCTGGTAAGGTTCTTACTCACTTCCGATTTATATCTTGATTTGATTAACATAGGATATATTTTTCTGAAGAAAACATTTTTAAAATGCTTGTTTTTAATAATATAGAGCAATTCATGTAATGCATTTATATGAAAATTGAATGATAGATGTAGCTGTATGATGGTAGCTATTGTTATAACTGCATTGTTGCTAACATTGCCTTCAGAATAATTTTGGGGTTTAGTTTTACTTGTAAATTCATGCTACTGCTTCTTTTTCTTTCACCTGGTAAGAATATAAGTATATAATCAAAACTGAGAAATACTTATTTTTGTGTCAAAATATCTCTTTAGTGTTGATATAACCAAATTATACTTTTTATTCTTTTATAATTATATTTTTAATTATTTTATATTTGTGTTTTCTTTTTATATTTTTTGTTATGTAATGGTATACAACATATTATTTTTTTCAGTATCTTTGTTTTTGTTTGTAAAAGACATTTTTAAATAGATTATTAGAAAAAAGTGCAAAAAAAAAAATCTTGTCTGTCTTTCCCTCATGACACTAGGCATGTCTGCCTAGGAGTAGTTTTGATGTGTTTCAGGAATATTATATTGGTCATTTATGATTTTGAGACTAAATCACACAATTACTTATATTCTTGCTCCTCCTAAGACAGGTTTAGGATATTATCATTTTAGGATATTTCTGCTTGCTGTCATGGTACTGACAGAATACCTCTCTGCCTTCTCTTATCATTCTGTTGCTGAAGAATCGGTGAATATTGATCTACATCCGCTTCTGAAGTGTGCAGGGCACTAGGATCCTAGGATATTTTTCCCCTTTGTCAGACAGAGAAATTACAGGAATTTAAAAATTTTTGCTAACCTGGTCAGACAAAAATTGTTCGTGTTTATTGAGGCCTCTACTCTGCACTTCAGGAAATACACATTGTAGGTATGTTACCTTTCTCAGGTGCTCTGTGATGTTCGGCTCTGGTTTGGGTAAAAGGGTTCAGATCAACAAGTTATGTGGGAGATTGTTGGCTAAAGGACCAGTATACCCCTGACTCCTTCCAGCTCAGAAATTCAGGAGTACTTTCTGAGGAAACTATCAAGACAGGAAACAAGACAGGAAAAGAAATATGTGGTGAATAATGTCATTTTGGTATTTTTTTCCAAAAATGAACAATAATTACAGAATTCTGAATTCATTTACCTATCAGAGTTTGCAAGAATTTGCTTGACGTTTCTGCTGTGTTCATGTGTCACGGGATAAAATGAATCACAATAGAAAAAGCAGAAAACCATTGGACGTAAACACTGTTACCTAGTAATTACTTCGAATTTATTAACTTTGGAAAATTTTCAAATTCTATACAGTTTCAGTCCCGTTTAGTCAACTTAGATATGACAAAACTTAATATTGTTCCTTAGGTTAATAAATTAATGTGGTATTTTAACGTCATACTGAATTTACAATATTTTTTCCTTATGTGCTAAAATTAAGAGTAGCATTTGAATCCACAGGACATAGGTAGATTTGGTAAAAGCTCCTCGGGATTTTGATTTAATAGTCAGAGGAAGAAGCTGTCTGTTAGAGTTTCCATTTTTTTTGTTCAAATTAGACTTAGAGAACAGCTGCAAGTAATATGGTTTCCTGATTCTCGAGAACCTTTTGGTTATGCTGTTTTTAATAAAGATTTGTCCATACGAGGAACAGCAAGGTCTGGTAACCTTTCTTGCAGCATGCTATTTCTGAGCCAATTATGAAGATGTCTAAAGGCATCGAATGCTCTTTGGAACAGTAACTTGTGATTTGGGAGTATAATGGCCAACTGAAGAACTTTTTCTGTGGTAAGTTTATTTGTGCTCACAATATATATAAAACAAGGGCAGCATTGATTTTTATTTTTTTAAAAGGATTTAAAATACTTCTTGGATTTTTCTTTTTTTTAGTTAGGGTGATATATTAATAACTATAATAGCAGCAGAAGTAGCAGAAACTTCTTAAGTGATTTGGATTTTGATAGTAAAGCCTTGAAGACTGTGTTAAGCTGTCAGTCGAGAGTTTTCATCAAGATTTCGTTGATGTTCAAAGAAAGAAAATATGTGTTAATCAAAGAAATATGTTCTTTTTGCTGGTATGAGGCGGCTGACTACTTACACTGAATAAAATCTTCAGTATGCTTAGCTGCTTTGATTTAATAGAGAATTGCATTGTAAGCCTTCAGTGAAAGTGATTTGGGAACATAAATTTAATTGACAAATTGTTATGGGCTTTTAAAAATTAAACCTGAGTGAATTGACCTAGGGCTTATCCAAAAAAGTGTTGCAGCAGGAAAGCTGCACAGCAGCCAGGACACTTCAACCATGGGACTATTTTTACACAGGCATAATAGTGAGGGCACTGAGCCAGGAAGAGGGAACTTGGGGTTCAAGTTCCCCTTCTGACAAGGAGGAATACTTGGAAAGTATTTTAATCACTAAACGACAAAATAGCAGCTGGTCTACAGTGCAAATACAAATGCCATAATTGGCAGCTATAGCAGAAACGGAGAAAACAAGCAAGTGGCAATTTGACTTTGTCACCAGTTTGTGAGGTGAAGAGGCAGATTTACGTTATTGAAAGCCTGATGAAATAAGAAGTTTTTAATTATTTTGTTTAAATTACTAACAGTATTTATCCACTACTTCAGTCACACAAGGGAAATAAGTATCATGGAACCTGGACGCATCTGCTACAAAGGTGATGGTTTATGTGTAGTATATTAGTATCTGCTTGCAAATGAGAGATTTCTAACTGCTTTAGTTAAATCTAAAACAGGAAAACACAGACACTGATCTAAAGTATTTGCAGTCTTACTATTTCATAAGTGCACACAGTAGTTTTCCTTCTGTCCAGCAAAGCTCCTTTGCCATCACCTTGTTGAGCGATACATCTTAGTGCAGGTAGCTCAGTTTGCAAGCTGCAGATTCAGATGCAGATTGAGTTCTGGGTGGGAGCCTGAGAGGAGGCCATGAACTGCTAATCCTTTGTGTAACAAAAGGCATAAAGACACGTGGCACCAGCTAGGGGAATGGACACTGGGAGACACAGCATGACCTGAAGACTTGGGACAAAGAGCGAGACTTGGACACACTTGGACTCCAAGGGTATAAAAGACCAAGGGTCCCTTTGTTGAGTATCCCTCCTCAGAGACACCCAGCTCGAGCTGTTTCTCTGTTACTGTGGCATGAATAGATTGCTTTATGGAACTAAATATCTGAGACTCTGCTATGGGAAACCTAGAGCCAAACCAGTAAGAAAACCTGGTCTGACTGCATGTGAATGTGTGTGTAGAGTCAAGCAGAGCCCCCATCAGCTTGCTGGAGCCACTCACTGTGTGTAGGGGCTTTGGTCCCAACAGATAAAGTCTCTGGAATCGGGCATTGGCCAGAGAGTCTTGTAAATGATCAGAAGGGGTAGTTTCCTTAACAACCTACAGTGCTCAAAGACACTAAAATTGTAGAATAAGGGAATATAGGCATGGAGCAGAGAGCATGTCTCCCTGTCAGAGAGACATATTAGACACTTTGAACCTTCACTGGCTCTAACAGTTTCTCAAGATGGTTCATGGACAGTTACAACTGACCTGCGTAATGAACTACTGGATAGAACTGCAAAGTCTGCATGAAGCACAAGACCACATGTTCTTCTAAGGTTTTGAGTAGATTTAATCACTAAATGACAAGTCAATACCACTCTGGCTGTCTTGCATGTACTTCCAGAGCCACCTCATTTGGCACCAGCTCTGCCACTCTGGAAGTGTGCTCCATTACAAAGTGGAGGTGCAGCATCGGATAAAGTGTGTGCAGTTGTTGAGTACACTTGATCAAAAGCTAGTGGTCCCTAGTTTCCAACATTATACCAGCGTCTTAGTCCTTACCAAGTATATTTTAGCTGTCTTAAGTGAAGGAAATCCTTGAGATTAAATTTTAATTTATAAACTTTTTCTTGCTACAAGCCACATTCATCTTTTCCTTCCTCTAGTATCTTAGGACTTTCTGATTTGACTCCATTTTTCCTTGCCTTTCTTGACTTTACGTCATCCCTTCACCTTATAAAATAACCAAGGATACAGATTTCAACAAAACTATACTTTCAGTTAAGAAGGATTTCAATTTTTATTATAAAGCTAACTTAAGAGCTGCTTAATGCTCATGGTTTAGCTTTTTAATAAAAAGAGAAAGGGACAAGAGGAAAGTTCTTTTCAGCCATTTCTCTTACTTGAAGTCTTAAATTTTGCTTTGTTTGGTTTATTTATTAATTATTTTTTATGAGGACTTTATTTTATAATATCTGTAGTTTTCATAATATTTTCCTTTGTGAAATAAAGTGGTATAAAGCTGTATGTAGTGTATGCTTCTACCAAAAGACTGGTAATAAAACCGTAAGTATAGCCATTTAGTGCTCTGAACTAGTAGCACGCTAAAACCTGTAACTTGGAAAAGGTTATATTCAGTTTCTGTGCCAAGATTTTGGTGCACAGTGAGAAGTCTGTGAGAGCTTCTAGACATGCAATCCCTTTTGAAAGCATACAGAAATGAAAGCCCATTGCTTGCTGAAAAAAATGGAAATGTGACTTTAAGATTTAGAGAAGTGAACCTTCCTCACTAAAGCCTGTTCCAAAGCACAAAGCAAAGTATCGATGCCATTGCAGACTAAATAACTGCTATCCTATTTTTCTAGAATTAATTACTTTTATACTTTTTTGAAAGCTCTCTGTAATACCTAACTGTGAATATTTTCTTCCTGTTTTCTCCAAGAATTTAGATTTGGGAATAAGCACAGATCTGTTGTCTGACAGTGTCAGACAGTGTATCACTGAAATCCTGATCTATTTGAGCTTTTATAAATTACACCTTTTGTCACAAGACATGCTTTTGATATTCACATTTGTAAGTTAAAAAATAGAGAGCAGCAAAATTTCTCATAAAACCAGTAACTTTTTGGTTTATTTCACTAACTCAGTTACTGTCTGGTACATTAAAATTAAGTAACCCTCCAATATTTCAAACCGATTCTCTTATTTTACAGACTACTGGTAACATCCCATGTATAATATCACAGAATATTGAACAATTTTTATGGGTGATCTTACCCACAAGCCACAGGAGTGAATGTTTAACTGTTTTAGATAATAGTTAAGGAAAATTTATATCTTTATAGTTCTATACCTTGTGAAATTGTAGATTGCCTGTGAGAGCAAAGTATCCTGCTTTCTGGAAGGAGGAAATAATATGTAGCTGGTAAAGCTACTTCAGAGGTAGCGCTAGGCAGGAAATAACTTCCCTGATGTGAAGAACATTTTTCCTATTTAAAGAGAAAGCTAATTCGGATAAAAAACATTAGAACCTGCCTCAGTGACAGAAAGGGAACTCTGCCTCTCTCACAGTTGCTGCTATACTTGAGAGCTGCGATGCTTGCTTGAAATAAGAGTCCCAGCTGTAACCCCCTGATTAGGACTCATCTTCTCCCTCTTTGCTGCCCAAGTAAAGTAGAAGTAGCTTTGTGAGAGACAGCTTGGGGTTTTGTTTCTTTGTTTGTTATATGGTGAATGTTTATTTATATGAAGTAGAGCACCTGAACAGCTTGGAACCAATGGATACAGTATAGGTTCATCCAAGGGATTTGGATGAGGATTATGCTGTCCTCCTGCCAGGGTGACAACTCCAGCAGGTAACAACGAAAACTGTGTCTAGAACTGCAAAGGTAAGAGCGCTTGCCTGAGATGTTGGATAGCAAGTTTAAGCCTTTAGTGCAAAACCAGTATACATAAACTATGCCACCTAAATCCTAGGTGATATATGTTGATTCCCAGAGATAGTTAATAAGGCGTAGCTAAGTATGCTTTTATATACAGCTTTAAGATGGTAGTCTGTCTGTTACCTAACAACTCTTTCTAGATGAAAATTCCATTAAAATTGGCTTCATTGTATGGAGGTCTTTTTTTGTTTCACTGCATAATATAGCCTAATCAAAGAGAGCTAAGAATAATCCAGATCAACTCTACATGGAAGCCATAATGTGTATCCTGAGATGGGGGAAAACCAAAGGTAACAATTTGCACCATATTTTTTTACTGCAGTGACCAGTGAATGGAAATCTTTAGTTACTGGTGAGCCCAATTGGATTTCTTCGTTACAGAACAGACGATATGACCCTGTATTTGTTTACAAGCTCGATTCCTGTATGTATTCACAAGCTGTGACATTCTACAATTACTTTACAAAAAAGTAAATTATGATGATTGATGATACGGAGGTCTTAAGTAGAATGATATTTTAAATAATGATGTATTAAAAATTTCTATCAAGATTTCTACTTTCAAAGGCATAGATCAGTCAAAAAATTTATTCCAGGGACATCTTTGGAAGCACTTGAGATTAGATTTGGGTTGGTTGTGTCTTCTGCGTTGACATATAGAATGTTAATTGTCAGTTTTACAGAAGAAGAGCTAGACATAAAGAGTTGTTAGTTTTGTCCCGGAGCTTATGATGCAGATCAAAAAGAGGGGAAAAATAAATTATCTACTTTGGATTTAATATACACTCTGTGTACTGGAAACTAGTAGAAATAGTTTAAATGTTTACTAAATTATAGCTCACCATAATAAAAAATGCACATAGAACATATTTGTTTCTTACAGTTTTAGAAACAGTTGATATCCTCATTTGTGCTTCATAATCCACCACAGTGAAGGCTTAATAGACCATTAAAGGAACGGTGGGAAGTTAATTTTAATATGTGATGGTGTGAGGGGTTTTATTTTTTCCTTAATACAATGAAGCTTCTTCTAACAATTTTATTTTCGAAGAAGATGATTATTTAATAAAGTGACAAACTGTCCCACTGATAGGATACATTAATTTTCTTCTAAAGCTGTTCCTTGTACTCCATAAGAAGGTGATAATTAGGTTTGCAGATTAGAATAACATAATCAGACCACTTGTGTGGATGCTTGTTAAAATATATTTTCCTCTTCACATAAGCCTCATAATAATTAAAAACTGTTTAAAAAGAGAACCATTCTTTTTTGGCATGGACTTTTTAAATGAATCCTAATAATATATCAAGTTATTCTTAAGCTAATTCAACTTTTTAAAAGGTTAATATTTGAAAAAGAATATGGGAAGTGATTAACTGATGAGTTTAAGTATTAGCATTAGGTTTAGCGGGAACACCTACAGTATAAAACAGCGCTCATTCATATCCTGATTTAATTTCTTCCACTGTCACTCCTGATTGTTCCATTTAATCTTTCTTAAGTCACATAAAATTATCTTGTATGTGTAAATTAACAATCATTTTCTAATTTCACTGCAAACTTGAAACACTGTCAGAGAAAAAGAAATATACTGGCAGTGATTAATTCTCTATTTTAAACAAAACTAAATGCAGTTACTCTTGAGGTGGAGTGCACACAGAGTGGGTTTTTTGGTGACTCTACACTCAAATAAAGGCAATAGAGAAATAATAATGAATGTGAAATGAGTAGTTCACATCTAAACAATCAGGTCGTGTGTCTATCACACCGAATCAGTGCAATATCCACTGACCTTACATTTTAAAGCGTTGAAGCCAATTTCCTTTGCTTAGGATTCATGTAGTATTAAATACTTTTTAAAACTAGCTTCCTGGCCTTTGCCCAAGGTGGAAAGTGTGCAGCCTAAGATCATTTAAAGTGTCTTTAAGTGTTCCAATTCCATCACTCTTAATAGGACTGGGATATTTTTTTTTCCTGTAGTTCAATGAAGTCTTATTCTACAGAAGAGGGGAAAGGATATTTTTTAGTATTTTGTTTTTGTTTACAACAGACTTGAAATCAGTCTTGCATTAAAGTAATAAAAACTGTTTTCTCAAATATATCTTAGTATTTCATCAATTTGTCCAAACTTCCAAGGTCTGACATGTTTCATTACAGCAGTTATGATCATTGTGTTGCTTAAGGAGGGCTTATTTAAGCCCTTAAAACCCCATCATGTTCTGACTAGAAATTGCTTCAATTTCAAATATGAAATGCAGAAAAAAGTGTTCAGGTTTCTGTGTGGAGATTTTTTATGAGCAAGTGAAAAATAATTCGTTTCTTTTTATTACCATTGTGAAAGAAGTGAAAGAATATTTTCTCTAGTATGCTAAATATACGTAGTGAAAAGGACAAATACTCAGTCATTTTCAGAAGGGGATGCAGTACTGACTGATTTATCTGTAATAGATTAATATTATAGATTCAGTCATGAAGGGATTTATAAAATATATTTTTAATATTGTGAAGTCTTTTTTTTAATCATCCTTGGATATTAAAAAATTTTTCTTATCATTTAAAGTAAATCATGGGGCAAAGATTAGCCTATGCTCTTACCCAGAAATTGATCAAGAACGGCTCTATAAGCCTATAGGTCAGCAGTTTAGCAACAATTGACCACACTTTTCCCTTTCTAAATAGATCACTCACAACAATCATCATGGTAAATACCGACTTTGAGTGCTACTTTATGTAATAATTCTTGATATTTGTGGTTGAAGAAGACATGTTCATAAGGCATTCAGAAAAAAATGGCATTTTAAAAAATATCTCTGAACTACATAAGTTCTCAAGATAACAGTCATTAGGTGCAAGTGCTCTGTTCATGTGTTGGGAAAGGTAATATAGGTGAGATGTTCCAAGAGTGTGTTTTCAGCCTTTGTTTCCATAATCCCGAGCCTGATGAGATGTATGCCAAACTTTCCTGTTAGAACTTTTGACTTTTGTAGATAAGGAAAGCACATAAAGACAGCAAGATTATCCTTTCAAATCATGTCTAATGGATTTCTAACACAAGGCACTTGTAAAATATCATAATTGAAATATTAATGAAGAAGCATGATGGTTTCCCATCAGCTTGCAGTCTGCAAGACTTTATACGGTCATCTCTTCACAGTTTAAAAGAAGGACCTGTAGGTGCAAGTAATTGTAGAAACCCTGTTACAGCTCTGTGTACGACTGCCTGTACTGGCTTTCCTTACACTGCCATGCTAAAAGTAGATGGCTTTTAGAGGTCCAGCTTCAATTCCAAAGCATTTCTGGACAGCTGGAAATTGAAAGAAAAACCACTTACGGATCCATGATGTCCTGCCCATCTCTAGTTTTAATGTTGCCTTTAAAGGCCTGGCTTTGTCTTCCAAATAATAAGTTCTGCTTAATCACCCTACAGATCATTGCAAAATTAAGGAAGAGAATTTAAATTTCAATTTTATTTACATCATTAGCTCTATGTGTGGTTATAATTTCTCTATCACAGGCCATGAATATGCAAGTTCTTAGATGAAGTCTTCAAGGACAGTGAAACAGGTATATAAAGATGTAAATGATTTTCTAGGGAGTCTAAGACCCAAGTGATATCCTCTGAAATTCAGCCCAAGGCATTGATTATCAAAGGCTACTTCATCCTTTTTATGTATGCTACAAAGACATGCACTAGCAAAAAATGTGATATAATTTGAGAAAGTAGTAGATGAAGTAGAAATATGTAGTGAGCTTTCTCCCCTAATCATTTTGCAACAAACTTACTAATTATTGTAGTTTTTCCTCTATCGATTATGTTGCTAAACTGAGTCTTCATCTTTCCACAGAGGGCAAGCAGAGTGTGCTTTCCTAAATGGAAAAATTTTAAGCATTAGCAAAATTATTGTAGAAATTTAAATGTTAAAAATGTGTTTGAGAGTAATAAAGGTTAGAAAGTTTAGCAGATCATCACATCTTTTTCTTATTACTCAGATTTTAAAGCATTGAAGTGTTAACCTTTTGAAAAGGGAAGAAAAAAAAAGAAGGGGCCAGATGATTGGGAGATGCTTAATTATCTGTTTCTTTAAAGAAGTTACAGTCAGGTCTAACCACATTCAGCTGCCAATACTTGCATAAAGCTGCTGGAGAGAGCTCCTGTGAATATCCAATTGCATGGCCTTAATTTGCGATAAAATAATGCGTCTAACTATACTGTTATCAATAATTCATAGGTGCTTATGAGTGTAATTCATTGAAATTTCACCTCTGGCCCAACCTCTGCCATTCCAGGAAGCAAGATTCATAGCACTTTTCTTTCTGGTTTTATCCAAATCATTGTGTGATCTTTATAGGGGGTTTAAGCAGTAAATTGTACACAATAAACATATAGAAGAAGCCTGGCATGAAGTAGAGCCTTTTAATAACAGTGCCTGAATTTGTTTGTTTTCTTTTTCCCTCTTTAACATTATATATATAAAAAAATACCGCTTTGTTTGGTCCCCTGCTAGGAGTAAGCTTTTCTTCGAATGTCATCCATTTTCTAGAATTCTAAAAAATTGAATAGCTTTACTCTTTTGACCTGCTAATACGTCTCAGTCACAGTTCACTGAGAAGCTGTGACAACATACACAGTGATAACAAGGCAGACTATTACATCCCCATTTTTTTTAATCTTAGTTATATCTTATATACTGTGACACAACTCACCAGGTTTGGAATAATGTAATTAATTTATGAGATGCTACATAATTAAACTAGTCATCTGTGAATATATCCAAAGGGATCTTTTCATGTTGATAATCTGGATATTTTATTCCAGTTTAGTGTATAACAAATTATTTAATGTATGTGATATTGAATGACTGCATACAATGTTATTTCTAGATTAAGTAAGCAAGCCACCTCTCTCCTTTTTAGAGGCAAACAAACGTGCCAGTATTATTTCCTATATCACATTCTTCTTCTGGGCTCAAATGTGGGGGACAATAAAAAGAGGTTTTTCAAATATATTAATGGAAATAGGCAGTATAGAAATATCAGCCTGTTACAGAATGAGGATGGTCACCTCACAAACAGGGGTGAGACAAGGCAGAGGTGTTTAAAGCTTTCTTTGCCTCTGTCTTCAACATAGATGATGAACCAAGAGGCTCTCAGTATCCTCAGCTGGAGGACCATGACTCTGAGAATGATCAGCTCCCAATCAACCCTGCGATTGTCCGGGATCTGTTCAAGCTGGATCCCTACAAGTCTATGGGGCCTGATGGCATTCATCTGAGAATCCTCAAAGAGCTAGCTGACATCGCAAAGCTTTTTTTCAATGACTTTTGTGTGGCCTTGGGAATCCAGAGGGGGCCTAGCTGACTGGAAGCTGGCAAATGTTCTTCCGATTTTTAAGAAGGGCAGGGAGGAGGGAAATACTCTGGGAAATACAGACCTATCAGTCTCACTTAAGTGCCTTGTAAAGTTATGGAGAAGATTATTCTAGGAAGTATTAAAAAACACCTGAAAGACAACGCAGTCATTGGTCACAGCCAGCACGGCTTTATGAGAGGAAAGTCCTACTTATCAAACCTGATTTCCTTTTATGACAAGGTAACCCACCTAGCTGATCAGGGCAAGCCAGTTGATACAATCTTTTTAGATTTCAGTAAAGTTTTCAAAACTGTATCTCACAGGATCCTTCTGGACAAAATGTGCAGCACACAGCTGGATAAACACATCATGTAGTGGATGGGCAATTGGCTCACTGGTCAAGCACAAAGGGTAACAGTGAATAAGGGGACTTGTCACTAGTGGGATTCTGCAGGGGTTTACCTTAAGCCCTGTGCTCTTCAACATCATAAATTACTTGGACGCAGGACTGGAAGGGATTCTGAGCAAGTTTGCCGATGACACAAACCTGGGATGAGCTGTCGAATCCCTCAAAGGCAAGGAGACCCTGCAGAGAGACCTTGAAAATTAGAGGACTGGGTAGTCACCAACTGTATGAAGTTCAACAAGAGAAAGTGCTGGATTTTGTACCTGGAATGGGGCAACCCTGGATGTACATACCGACTGGGGAATAAGATGCTGGAAAGCAGTACTGCAGAAAGGGACGTGTGGGTTCTGGTCAATGGCAAGTTGAATATGAGTCAGCAATGTCCTGACAGCCAGGAAGGCCAACTGTGTCCTGAGGGGGTATCAGGCAAATCGTCATCAGCAAATTGTCCCTCTCTGCTCTGCACTGGTGCAGCCTCACTTTGAATATTGTGGCTGTTTTGGTCACTGCAATATAGGAAAGATATTAAGCTACTAGAGAGCATCCGAAGGAGGACAATGAAAATGGTGAAGGGCCTTGAGGGGAAGCCATATGAGGAGTGGCTGAGGTCACTTGGTCTGTTCAGCCTGGAAAAGAGGAGACTGAGAGGAAACCTCATTGCAGTTGCAAGTTCCTTATGAGAGGAAGAGGATGGGGAAACACTGGTAGTGTCCAGATAGAACCCGAGGGAATGGCCTGAAGATGTGTCAAGGGAGGTTTAGGTTGGATATTAGAAAAAGTCTCTTCATCCGGAGGTTGTTGAGCACTGGAACAGGCTCCCTTGGGAAGTGGTCACAGCACCAATCCTGACAGAGTTCAAGAAGCATTTGTATGATACTGTCAGGCACATAGTGTGACTCTTGGAGATGATCGTGTACAGGGCTGGGAATTGGACTCAGTGATCCTTGTCAGTCCCTTCCAACTCAGGATATTCTGTGATTTTGTAATATATTGTTAAACTTTCTGTTGAACAGCCACGGCTTGATCAACTTTTGACTAGGAGAGTTAATCTGTTTCTATCTAGACTAAGGAAAAGGATTCTACATCTGTCGCATCCTGTCCATTCAGGTCTTATTTTCAAGAATTCCCTGACAACCAAAATAATTCATTTTATATTTATCTCACTGAAAATACATTTAGAAGATTTGAGCGGTTTTGGATTTCTTTTTCCCTAGTCAATGATAAATATTGAAGGTAGTTATTACAACACTGTGTGAATTTCTTTTGATTCAGCAGGAATAACCTTGATAAAATGCTCAGTTTTGCAAAGGTGCCCTTTCAAGATGCAAATTAACACAATTACGTTAGTTGAAAACATATTTGGGAGGTATGCAATCAAAATAATAAACTAGTTAAATAAAGCTTGCATGTGCAATCACATTTGGTAAATAAAACATATTTTCTAATGAGAAACCTGACAAGATTTGCTTAGTGCAGTTTTTAAT
Organism: Serilophus lunatus; assembly: GCA_013399895.1. Taxonomy (NCBI): domain Eukaryota; kingdom Metazoa; phylum Chordata; class Aves; order Passeriformes; family Eurylaimidae; genus Serilophus; species Serilophus lunatus. The sequence goes on from VXBA01002422.1 coordinate 162,909, forward strand.
TCCGGATGTACATAGTTCCAGTTTTTTGCAATTATAAAGGTGAATGCTTCTTTGGTCCGTGCGGCAAAATAGGAGAATAAAAGAAAACAATTCCAGAAATGATGCAAACTACATGTCTGGAAAAGAAAAACAGCAATGCATAGTGTCCGGGTCTTTCTTTTCACCCACACTCCACAAAATAATTACGTGGGCCTGCAGGATGAGGGATTAAGTCAGCACTCAGCAAACAGCAGATGCAGAGGCTCAACTTCGTTCTTTACAATCCTCAGTCTGAGATGTAGAGCAAATGCTTCTTAGAGAGGGAGAAAGTACATAATTATCGTGATTAACCCCACAGCAGTTTGTCTTCAGATGAAGCTAAAGCAGGCAAGGACTCTTCATAGTGACTCCCAGACTGTCTTAGGGACAGGAATATTCCTTTAGATCAGCACACTATGACAGTGATGCCGTGACTCTGCTTTCTATATGGGTGTCAATCTGTTTCTTTATGACTTGCAGGGACTCATAAAGGAATTTGAAAATGTAATAAATGAAACTGACTTATCATGAATTACTAAGCAAATATTTGAAGTTGTACCAGAAAAGCCATATGAATACAGTAAATATTCTGATGTAAGACCTGTTTTGAGGGATATTTCCTCCCTCCCCCCCTTTCCTCCCCTGCTCTTTTTTAAGTATGTTATTTTGTGACATGAGTTTTGAGTGATTTTTTAAAATACTCTTATTGATCATCTCATCCCATTTACTTTAAACAGCAGTTTAGAATTTACACTATTTTTTGTCAGACAGATCTGTAATCTTGGTTGCCCTACTTTCCTAATAACATTATCACCATAATTTCTTCCTGATTTGGCTATAGAAAGCTAATTCCTTATAAACAGAATACGAATCCTATCTTTCAGTGGAATTGAGGCAGTTGATCTGAGTCAGAAAGAATGTACATCTTGGAATTTTTGACAGAGGAAGTGAGTTGACTAGATTATAGGATGACAGAAACTTCTTTTGTTTTTGCAGAGTCTGTCTGAGTAAGAAATGCAGGATTTTCTGTCTCACTAACCTATGCTGGTTAAGGATCTGCTTTGTTCATTTATCCCAGATATACACATTCTCATTAAGTATCCATCCAGAGGTTTATTGTGGATAGAAGAGTCAAATCTATTAGATTTCAGTTTCTTTTTACTGTAGTAATGAAAACATATTTTTAATAAAATAGACAGAAAGAATAACCTGAGGGAGTAGTTCAAACCTTCCTGACTTAGACTTGCCAATCTACAGAATGACGTAGCCTTTAAACAAACAGATGGGAGGTGGAGATCAAGAGCTATTAAACATCACAGTCTAGTTGCACCTTCCAGTACAGAAAATCTTGGAACTACTGATGCCCAGAAATTACAGGGAAGTGTTGCTCTGTATTTTTCTTGTTTGTGAAGTTAGGAACTGAATTCAAATTGAATTCATTGCTGTCACAGATGATGGTGCAATAAAATTACTCAAAAATATCAGCTGATCATCACATCTGCAGTACTGTCACATACTTCTCTACTTGCTACCAGAAATAAACATTACGTAATGGAACACCCAACAATACATTGTATAATGGAAAGAATAGAGATGTGATCACAAACACCAGTAGCCCTATACCTGCAACAAGCGAAATTAAAAAACAACAACAAAAAAAAATTTATAAGAAATCCAAACTCTTCCAGGTGAACTCAGAAGGCAGACCCTGGTCTATACTGCTATGGTAGTAAGAAAATCCCAGGTGGCCTGGAGTAAAATTTCTCAGGTTAGCATTTAACTTTTGACAATGTGAATGAGTGGCACTTCAGGTAACTTAGTGGTATCTGGAGTGCTTGAAAATATCTAACCTAAATATTTTTCTGTGTCCAATTCATAGTTAGAAAAAGAGCAGGAAGAAGCAACTCTTCATCTGAGAAGGGTTACATATATATCAAGAAGAAAAAAAAAAATTCAGGAAAAAAGAAACCTGGTGATTACAAACATACTTTAAAGATATCATGCATATATCACAGAATACTATATTTTAAAAAATAACTTTTTAATTTTTAAATTTGTCAAATCAAAGCTCCTTCTACCCTTTTACTTAGAACTTACATAGATATTTCACTCTTACAATAGAAATGTAGTTTTCATGAAGAAATTAGGAGTCTTTTATTGAAGTAGTTTATTATGTTAAGTGATGACAATCAAATCTGAAGGCAATAGGCAACTTTTCATAATAAGAGAAAGGCAGTGTGTAGTCATTAAATGCTATTAAACAGAACAATAACTGAATTCTATTCCACTTAATTTCTTAAAGTATTTTGTCATCATCAAGTTTTTATAGTACCAACTAGCCTAATGATAGAACAAGAATATCAGCTGTGGTTTTACATTTAGCTAACACTGCCATGTACTTGGTGTCAAACTATTAACTTGCCTAAAATAGATGGCTTTTCATATCTGATCACGTGTTCATAAACTCAGCTGACAGTCATTGTCAGTTTCTTTCACGCTGCTGAAATATCCAAGTAGCCTTTCCCATCCTCTGGTTTTGCTTGCAGCACCTATCTACTACAATTAAAAACTGAATATGTGTACTTTGGACCATATTTTGGCCTGTGCTTTAATTAATTCCTACTTACATGTAATTTGATTAAATTCCATATTTTCCAATTCAAGACACACAGTACTATTTTTGAATAGTAATTGTGTATCTCTTATTTTTATTAATAAGTGTTGTATTAAAACCTTATTACTCTTAAATAATGTTAAAATTTATTAATTGTAAAATTTAAAAATAATATTAAAATTTAATATTTTATTGCCAAAATGTTATTATTAAAAATAAAAACAGAAAATTATAAAGAGGTTTTGATGTGTGTTTCTGACACTTCCTCTGTTACAGTCAATCAGCAGTATTGGTCTTGATGGAGTAATGCTCCCTTACAGCCAGTGAAGATCTTATTTTCCAGTAATGAATTCACAGCTATTTTGGCTGTTAGATGAAACATAGCCTCTTTTCCAGTGAAACAGAAATTGTCCACTGAGATATATCAACCATAGCCTTTACAAACATGGAAATGTCAACATGTTGCAAAATATAACATTTGTAAATAATACATCTGATGTGCATTTCTAGTGATTCCTTCATTCCCTAGGCAGATTACATACATATATATATATATGTGTGTGTGTGTGTGTGTATATTTATATATATATAATTCAATTTCTGAAAAGTAACTTACAGCCTCATTTTATTAATGATTGCATATCCATAGATGAACATAATACTAAAAAACTGTTCCATGAGCAGCCAAACTAACGAAGACTGATTTCCTACAGATGTATGTCCTATGACCCTTGTCCTTGCTACAAGAATCCCATTTTCACATATGGTCTTAGTTTCATGTGCTGCTCTGTGCTGTGTGTTTCTGATTAAGCAATCTGTATCTGCTGATTTCTGGACTTTGTTACAAATGGAAAAAGTGCCAGACACTTTCTTTAAACTGCAATTATCTTGTTTGTGTACAGGCCATGTATCAATAAAAGAAGTACTTAATTCTTTAAGGACTCATCGACTATTTGGTGTTTTGCAATTTTGACTGTCTTTCCTCCTCCCCACTCTCCAGTATAAATCATTTGTAGCCTTATACAGTCAGATTCAAATAAAATTTTGAATTTGATTGATCCACAGTATTGCATCCAATTTAGACATATTGTATGTGATAAAACGGTAAGGTCTTAGTGTAATTGACTCTTGAACATAATGGGTTATAATGCTGTCATTAAATGACTGATTGGTTGTTCTATGCTATTGCAAAGAAATCCCATGGAAAAGAACGTCTGGAAAGTGCAGATGTTCATCCATCACAACTGGGGGTAGATTTGTTTCTTCTGATGTGTAATTGCAACTGATAATTGTATAGAAAAAAAATCAGGATATTAGTGTTTCAGATCTCTTTTTCTTAATGTGCATGACATCTATCCTAATGTCTCTCACTCCTAACACTATTCCCCTCACTAAGCTACCTTAGTGCGTGCCCACACAGGAATCACCATTTTCAGTATTTCTTCATTGTATTGTCCATGCTCCCCTTTATCTCACCTACTAAAGTCCTTCTGGCTCTCCTTTCCTCTCAGCCCAGCCTAGGGTGCAGCATTTATCTTACCACTTTTGTTCCATCCAGGAGACTGATATGTAAAAACACCCGTGGGGTAACATTCAGATGGAGAGGACATAATGTATGTTATTTTCCAAGCCCCTATAGGATATTTTTTGTGATATGCCATTTAAGTTCGTCTATAAACTTTGTAATTTTTAATAAATCACTTGAAGGAATAAACTTCATCAATTAAACATTCACTTAATGTGGGTCATAATTGCTTAATAAAAAATTCGGCAAGAAACATCTCCACTTTCTTAAAATTTTATTCATTATTTTGTTAAGCCCTCATGTTTGTGCCTACAGTCCTACATGTCTGTAATGATGTACATCAATATGTGAACTGTGTGATCCTTGCAATGCTTTGTTTTACCAAACATACCTATTGAACCTTACACATGAGGACATCTGTATAGTATGCATTGAGCTTGAAGTATTTTCCTGAACATGAGAGTCTTAAAAGTTTTATAAAATAAGTAGATTCATGGGTACATTAAATAGGAAACAACATTGCCTGAAAGACAAGGAAGAAACAACCCTAACATCCTATGGTATAAAATAGAATTTTGTCAATTTAATTTGGTTTAGTACTAATTTAATTTACTAACCATTTTATAAGACACTATCTTATGACATACCTCTTTTCCTCCCAAGTATATTTAATGTCCTGACTAAAAGATTTCAGTGATTTCCTAAGTTATTCCTTGTTTCCTTTGACATTTGTCATCATAAGGAATTTGTATGCTTTTATCTTTTGATCAAAGGAGGGTGCCCCAGATTGTCAACTAGATTGATAAACCCTAGCTGAATAAATTGTGTGGCTGCCCTGGAAAAATTCTGTTTCAGTGTTATTATTTTATGCTATTTATTTAATCTATAGAATTTTATTTATATATATATATATATATAAAATATGAGTGTATGCACTGGTGCAGTGAAAGAACTTAAAATTATATTATTTCAAATATTCACTGCACTCAGGAAAGCTCTGATGTTTGGGTTGTTTTTCAAGTAATCAAGTAATCTAATCTGTAGTATTTTGGTTTCCTCATTATATGTATATTCCTTTATATAATGTTTTCTTTTAGCACATTTGAGTAGATAGGTGTGGATAGAATTTCAAATTTTCAAGACAGTATCTTCAAAATTGGCTAGACTCCATTCTGAGAAAGCTTATATGAGAGAGCCCAAACTCTGAATAATACTAATTTAACAGAATAGACACATCAGACACTGTACATCATGGTTGTACAATAGCAAAACTATGATTGTTTTCTCTGGGAAGTTTCATAATTGTGATTAGCCTTAATCATTCTGTTTTAAGCAGCCATAATAATTTCATATTCTTGTTATAGAGGCATTTTGCAGAGCATCCAAGGAAAACTATAGAATAAGGCTTTTGCAAAATTGTGAGAAGTTTTTGCATTTGTAGAGAATGAATTAGACCCATTTTCTTTGCTGTTGACAAAGTACATTCCTTTTAATCTACTCATTATAGGGAAAGTCAGCAAAAGCAGGGGAGGAAATACAGAGAGATTATAGGAAATGACTGTTTAAAATACATCTGCAAATGAGTAATGCTGGGCTTGTGTTGCAATACCCCATCAATTTTCCTAGTACTGTATGCACCAGACATGCTACATTGTGCATTTGTGTGTCATCTTTTTAAGTCCTAGAGGTGCTCCTTTATTACCAGACATCACAGCATCATATAACCAGAATTCAAAGCATGTATTTTGAACTTAATAGGAAAAGTACTGACTTTATAGGGTTGTGTATGTTGTTTAATTTATTACTCTTTAGAGTCCAAGTTCACTGTTTACTGTGATGAAAAAATTTCTTGCAAATTCCTGAAAATTCAACCAAATTAAGGATTTAGCTAAGCATTAATAATGGTGTAATATGTAGAAATTGTTGCTTTATTTTGATATATAAGGTAGGGAAAAGGTTGTTCACTTTCACAGTAATATGATCTCTCAAACGTTTTTCTATGGGCAGTAACTCATTAATCCAGTGGAGGGACCAAGTCTTGCTACAGATTATTTTATGCAATTGTTATTGAAAACATTCTGGCTTATTTTTAACAAGGGTCTTGTTTCATTTTGGTTTTGGTTTTATTTTTTTTTACAAAATAACAAATCAATTAGTGCCATTTAAAAATTCTTTGCCTCTAAAAACACATTTAAAAATCAATTTTTAAGCTTTAAGTCGTTCATTCCTGCATACTACTGAAAATTCAAATATAGATTCATATTTTTCATTATTAAATTTTATAAACAACTTCACTCCTAACTCAACTTTTAATGACAAGTTTAAATGTAGAACGTCTTTTCAAGAGATGAGTTTATTGATAAGGGAAAGGCTGACTGTAGTGTACCTAGACAAATAATATCATTGTAAGAGTGATAGATCTAGCTGAAGAAACTAGGAAACAGCTCATATAGTTCCAAGACAAAATGCCAAATAGCTATGAAGACTGACTATTTTTAAATAAAAGCAAGATTCACTCTGTAGTCCAAAGCTCCTTCTTTTAAAGCTAGAAATAAACATCTGTTAGTTTTTCCATTGTAAACCTTCATTTTTATGGGTTTGTAATAGGGTCATAAAAAGTCATTCCTTGCTGAAACTTGACATCATAAAAGGCTAGGAAAGTCCTTTGGGTAAGTAGTAAATAGATTAAAGAACAATGTTTTCAGTACAAGCACACCAAAACACACACAAAATCTCACTCCATTGTCCATTTGTCTCATACTCTTTAATCATAGTTCAAAGCTAAGCAGAATCTCTTCTTTTAGAAATGTACTTACAGTTTCAGGAGATACTTTTCCAATTTCATCCTAAAGAGACAAAGCTAATGGGGAGTGAATTATGAGGTTCTGGCACTATCAGCAGAAGAAGCATGGAGGTCCTAAGACTTGTCCTAGAACTTCATCAATTCTAGGCAAAAATCTTGGACCAATGTATCTTCAAACCTTGTATCTCATTTTCTTCCTTCCTTCCTAGTTCTAGATCATTAAAAGTCATAGTCATATGAATTTAATTAAAATCTACTATCTTAGTATCTGCATTACTATTTCCAAAAGTAAACAAAACAAAGATACATGTTCATAACATAAAAGCCTTTTAACCTAGTTGAGAAAAAATATGATAATAAGTTTGTTATGCACCAAATGACAGCATAGCCAGACTCCCTGGAATGTCAATATAAAAAATTTATTTGTCTTTTTTGGTTCTTTTTGTTCTGGATGCAAAAGGAAAAATCAAGGCTAATTTCAAACACTCATGAATTTTTTAAGAAATCACTGGCTATTTTTACATTAACTGTTTTACTTAGGTGTGATCCTATATTCACTGAAGCAACTACTAAATAATTCAATTAAATTTAGCCATAAATAAGGCAAGTAATTGTGACAAAAGTCCTTGAGGCCATGGTCTGGAATAATTTCTTTTAGTTTCAGTTGCCAGATTACTTAGAGTATAAATGGAGATAAATCACTTAGAACTAAATAAAGATGAAATTTGAAACATCACTAATGTAAACAAAAAGAATAATATATGAAATAAGGTATCTGTCTCCTGCTTTGTAAATGTTAACCTGAGTTCTGTTAGTCTGAAAGCCCAGTGTATGGAAACATGCGTGTGGAGATGTAATTACTCCTTATCTTCATTCATGATTTTAAAGTATATCATTTTCAACATTATCACTCCGAATTTGTTTTATTTTACTTTTTATTTTTACTTATTGCTTCTTAGTAACTTCCACATATGTATCTAATGGTCCATGACCATTTAAAGGATATTCTATTATTATTCTATTATTAAAATCTGTTGTGTGAAACCGACCATAGCAGTTTCAGACGACTTGTTATGATCCTTTTGTTTATGATGGCTGATCTACTTGTGACTATGGGGTAAGGACTAATCTGATATTCCGTGTATTTTCAAAACATAAGGCTTCTGCAGTAATTAATATGAGAATTTCCTCTGGTGAGAATCATGCATGATCATTAGAAATGTAGGTACAAGGGAAACAACTGTTTGATAAAAAGGATATTATTGTCTAATCTCACAAGTAGCTTCTCAAGCAGTTCCACTTGTTGAACCCAACTTTTTGGTGGTGATAAACAACACTATTGGCTATAATTTCAGATAGACTATGTGGGTTGACATTATGCACATTTGAAATGCTAGCCCAAGAGATAGGAAAGGAAATACAATGGCTCAATGATGGCACATGAGAATTGAACTTAATAGCTAAGCACTGCTAACATGAGGTTTATACCAGAATCACAATGTGGCTTTTCCTTCCTATAGCTGCATCTCTAATTAGTAACATAGCAAAAGAATGATAATGATCTGGAAGAGGAGATCGAGTGCACCCTCAGTCAGTTTGCAGAGTAAACCAGTTTGGGCAGGAGTACTGATCTACCAGAAGGGTAGAAAGATTCTGCCTGGCAGAGGGATCTGGACAAGCTGCATAGATGGGCTGAGGCCAGTTGTATGAGGTTCAAAAAGGTCAAGTGTCAGGTCCTGCACCCATGCTACACTACAGGACTGGGGAAGAGTGTCTCGAATGTTGACCAGCTGAAAAGAACCTATGGATGTTGGTTGACTGCTAGCTGAACATAAGTCTGCAGTGTGCCCAAGTGGCCAAGGATGTCGATGGCATCCTGGCTTGTATCAGAAATAGTGTAGCCAGCAGGGCCACTGTACTTGGCACTGATGATGCTGCACCAGGAGTGCTGTGTTGAGTTTGGGGACTCTTGCTTCAAGAAAGACACTGAGGTGCTGGATCATGTACAGAGAAGAGAAACAGTTGGTGAAGTATCAAGCACAAATCTTATGAGGAGTGGCTGAGGGAACTGGAGTTGTTTAGTCTGGAGAAAAGGAGGCTCAGAAGGGACCTTACTGGTCTCTACACCTGTGTGAAATGATGTTGTAACAAGGTGGGGACAGGTCTCTTTCCTCAAATTTTAAGTTATAGGACAAAAGATAATGGCCTCAAGTTGTACCAAGGAAGGCTTAGATTGGGTATTATAAAAGGTTTCTTCATGGAAAGGGTTGTCAAGCATTGGAACAGACTGTCCAGGAAGTGGTTGAGTTGCCATCCCTGGAAGCATTTAAAAGATGTTGTGAGCTTGGCAGTGCTAGGTTAATGATGAGACTCAATGATCTTAAAGTTCTTTTTCAATCTACATAATTCTATCATTCTATGAAGACAGCCACCACAAATGAGAAATATAAACCGTCAGGTTGGCGGACCATTTGATAACAAAGTTGTTTCTTAAGTAGAGTTAGATTATGTTTTTCCCATTCAGTATAATATAAGGTAACGATTTAATAACAGATAATTAAAATTGCTAGAAGAAAAACTGTCAGATAAATGTGAAATATAGTAAGATGAAGTATGGAAATAGCCCAGTAGTTATCACAACACAATTTACTGAAGCAGCATTTGTTCATGCTGTTACTCACAACTTCAAATTCGAATTGAATGAATTTTACTAAAGGTATCAAATTTCTAACTTTAAAAAATCGTGGAAAAAGGAAGGAGGAGCAATTATTTTAGATCTGTTGTAGTTTATGTCTGCCAAACAAGAAAAGTAGAGCTAAAGAGAGAAGTAGAATCAGGCTATCTACTCTACTACATTTGTCTCAATGCTTAAGTATATAGTGCCCAATAATTCATGGAAGGTGGTCTTTGGGGGCAGAGTGGCTGGACAGTGCCCAGGTGGAAAGGGACCTGGGGGTACTGATAGACAGCCAGCTTAACATGAGCCAGCAGTGTGCTCTGGTAGCCAAGAAGGCCAACGGCATCCTGGCCTGCATTAGGAACGGTGTGGCCAGCAGGAGCAGGGAGGTTATTCTGCCTCTGTACTCGGCGCTGGTGAGACCGCCCCTGGAGTACTGTGTCCAGTTCTGGGCCCCTCAGTTTAGGAAGGACGTGGAGATGATTGAGCGTATCCAGAGGAAAGCAATGAGCCTGGTGGAGGGTATAGAGCACAAGTCCTATGAGGAGCGATTGAGGGAGTTAGAGTTGTTTAGCCTGGAGAAAAGGAGGCTCAGAGGTGACCTTATCACTCTCTACAACTTCCTGAAAGGAGGTTGTAGTCAGGTGGGAGTTGGTCTCTTCCACCGGGCAGCAACTGACAGAACGAGAGGACACAGTCTCAAGCTGCGTCAAGGGTGGTATAGGTTAGATATTAGGAAGAAGTTTTTTACAGAAAGAGTAATAAAGTTTTGGAATAGACTGCCCGGGAAGGTGATGGAGTCACCATCCCTGGATGTGTTTAAAAAAAGGCTGAACATGGCACTTGGTGACATAGTCTAGTCTAGTTGAGGTTTTAGGGCAAGAGTTGGACTAGATGATCTTGGAGGTCTCTTCTAACCTAGTGATTCTGTGATTCTGTCTGAGTCCTTCTAAAATTAGCATATCTAATATCTGCTTAAATAGATTTTAGGTAAATATAAGAGGTCTCAGTAATATCCATGGCACTTACCAAAACATCTAGCAAAACCAAAGAATTAATTCCCTATATGCATTTTGGCTCTGGATCATTTACCTTGCTAGAACATACTTTGTTTGGGAAGGGATGTTACCATGGACAGTTAAAGAAGGAAAGTAGGAAAAAAGCTCCAGAAGATTTTCATTATCAAAGTTTAATCTAAAATGAATGCTTAATATTCAGTAATGTGACTGTATTGTAAATGTAAGTAAATCTATAAATATATAAGTAAGTATATAAGTAAATATAATTTATAAAGAATAATTAAACATTTTGTTTGTTTCTCTCTTAGTGCTAACCTTTCTTGGGAATTCGCTTTTAGTTAGACAATAGTGGTTCATTTTATGTCTTTCACACATGGGAGAATCAGAAATAAAAGCAAGCTTCAATATGTCCATTTGATGTTTCACTCTTATGATGTGAGTTTCTTCAGAAAAGATATAGATTATCTTATCCTCATTTACAGAAGAAATTATTAATGCAATGCCAGATCAGAATTATTATAAAAAGCCAAAGGCAGGCAATAGTATTTGCATTTAATGAAACAGTGATTTTTGTAATGTAGCTGACTAAGGGAAAAAAAGATCTTATGCCAATAAAAATCTCATCAGGTGATGGCTTTGACAGAGCATCTCAGTATCCTTGTCACCCAGAGCTGTCGTAAACAAACTACTGATGAGACAATGATAATAATTAGCATAGTGTTAATGGAACATAGATGCTTACAGCTATTTTTCAGCTACAGTGAGCTGAATGAATGCCAGGCAGTGCATGTGGCATAACATCATAATATGCTCCTTTTTTTATTTGCTGTGGAACTACTGGATCTCTTCTTATTTTCAGCCACAGATCCTTTCTTTAAATCTTTTCTGTAGTCTGATGAAGTGGAATCTCATGTATTGTGTTTTCAAAAGCTGACTGTTTTTTTAAGCTGGTTCACGAAGTCAGAATTCTTTAATTCTTTCTTTCTACAGTTCTAAAAATAGATAATTTTTAATGAAGATTAGACCTATCTACATTTTTTTTTTCTGGTAAAACTTGTGTTAAACAAGCTTTAACACAATAATCTTGAGGTTGGATATAGCAAAAGGCTTCAGAACATCCTTCCTTCCTTCCTTCCTTCCTTCCTTCCTTCCTTCCTTCCTTCCTTCCTTCCTTC
>VXBA01002422.1:174823-279019 GCA_013399895.1 Serilophus lunatus
TCCTTCCTTCCTTCCTGTTCTTCCTTCCTGTTCTTCCTCCCTGTTCTTCCTTCCTTCCTTCCTGTTCTTCCTTCCTTCCTGTTCTTCCTTCCTTCCTTCCTTCCTGTTCTTCCTTTTCTTCCTTTTCTTCCTTTTCTTCATTTCCCCCTTCCCTGCTATATCATTTTTGGCTAAAGTGCTTAGTTGTTTGGCTGACATCTTAGGTGTGTTCCTTCTCTGGGCTTGTTTTTCATGGATAATTTGGGCAGATAATGAAACACATTCCACTGTGTTCCTAGGCATGAGGCACAGAAAACTGATGCTGGCTTTTGTCTTGACTTGCTGTGTCGCTACCTCATCTCTGATAGTAAAAAGAAATACCACCTCTTTGCCTTGTTTTTGTCACGATAGTACCTGACTAGTATTTTATCCCTGCAGATGTGGCTTGGATCTGTCCAGATGTCACATCTAAACTTTTCTAATCTTCCTGTGCCTCTTTCATCTTGGCTTCCTAAATCTCCTTTTTAAACAACATGTTCAGTCAAACAATAATCTCTAACCATTTAAAAATAAACTGAGGAATAAATGTGAAATAAATGCAAGTTGTAGGAAAGTGCTACCCTCTCAAGTAACATACAATTATATTGTTCTCCTTCTTAGTCCTTGGTGTTCTTCCCCTTTTTTGTATGAACCTTGTCATGCTCCTTTCAAAGTCTCCCTATGGAAGCAGGAAGTCTTACCCAAGGACTTTACAAGACTGTCTCGAGTTACAAGTGACTCATGGAACACAGGCTTTTTCATTCCAGTGTTGGCAAATAATATTGATTTTTTTATTTAAAACGTTGGTGTTTTTGAATATTTCTGGTCTCAATACTAAGTTCTTTATCAGAAAATCTTACTTTCAGTTGCAAATGTGTTTTTTTTGTTTTTGTTGTGGTAGAGACCATTTTAATGTTATGGTTTGAATGCTTCCTTAGGCAAAGTAGCAAAGGACAAATATAAAATACCCAAATATAATTTCTTCCATGTGATGCTTCTTGAGGCCCAACACGTGATTTTTTAATATTAGAGTTGGCAAGATCACTGCTCCAAATCAAAAAACAACATTATATAAGAAATTATAGCATTGGCATTCTCTCGGAAATCAATCCTTCCAAAGAACAGAAGCATCTTATCTGATTAATAATGTGGAAAAAAACCCCAAAGCTTCATTTCCATTAAATGTACGGGGTTTCTGATTCACAGCCATCTTTTTGTTTTGTATTTATGACACAATTGTGTCCTGTTACATGACAGGTTCCATGAGGTTTCTCATTGCTGTAGGAATAATAAGAGTGACAATAAAAATGTTCACATAAAAATTAAGTTTTTTGCCATTTTGACTATCTAGTCAGTTACACTTTCATTTTGGAAAATAAGTTCTTATAATTATGTTCATAAATAACTTTAAATAAGCATGCTGGGGTTACCTGAGCTCTGTAAGACAGCTCTCTTCAAAATCAGGGCATTTTTTTGTATTCCTTTGTCAGGAAAGCATTTCCAACTTTTGGGATGCATAGCTGAGCAGAGCTCCAATCTGACTGGGAGGTCAAACTTCTGGTGTGATTTGAGGACAAAGCAACAGACCAAATGATGTGTCAGATGACCCTAATGTGTGTGCAGCTTTACCATCCAGTCCTAAGGAACTAATGTGCACTGCCACTGATAGCTTGCCATCTTAGACTATATTTTGTAATACATGTTGCACTTTATAGAGCACAGATCCTGTCATGGGCTAGATTATATTGTGTCCTGTACAGATGCTAGTACTACTCCACACTCCTGTACTATCAGTCACATCCCAAGCCTTCTGAGAAGGCATCATAGCCACAGCTTTTTCCTGAGCTCTCCCACAGATTTACAACAGTCAGGAAAAAAAGAGAGGTCTAGGCCTGAATATGGGATTGAGCTCATACACAAGAGATGCTATTGATGTAACCACAGACTATTGTGCATTAGAAGTTATTTAGATCTTAGGAACATACAGCGGTTTACTTGATGTAAGTCATATCAATTAATTTTAAACATGATATCTTCTATAATTATGTATAATTAAATTGATTATTTTGTCTTCTTAAAGAAGAAGGCATCAAAGAATGGTAGCTAACTTCATTAGTTCACAAATATTTAAATTGAGATGTTACGTCATTTTTCTGGTTTTAAGTTAGCTTAAAGTATCACCTGTGCAGAAGTTTAACACCAGAAAAAATTATGCATGAATTTTAAATTAATGTTATTTCTGGTAGAAAGCCAAAGGGAGTACAGTTTTGGCAGAAAATAATTTTTGTAGTTAATTAGATGAGTAATGCAAAATCATTACATACCTTTAGATTTCTTACTAATCATAGATTAATATTTTTGGGTGTCCTGGGTCCCTCTTGTACTCAGCCTGTAACAGTGAATTTATATATATATTTTTTTTTTTGTTATGAAAAATTAAAATGAATTGTTTGTTTGTTTTTGTTTTGATTTGGGGTTTCAAGAGAGATTTAGAAAGTAATTTCCTTAAGGAGAGAATTTATTTTAGGGTTGCAGCTAAAGTTAGAAACAAAGTGCAGATACATTTTTGTTGGAAAGTCCTCAGAAATTATCTGCTACTCTTATAATTACTGAAAAGTAAAAAGAAAATTAAATCTGTGGAAAAATATAACTTTCTGTTGGACTTAAAAATGAGAGCTGATGAATACTATTCCAAAAGTGATTTGTTAACTATCAACTTACAGCATTTGGACTTGTCAATATTTTACGCCATGTTTGCCCCTGTGTTTCTGCAGGTGCAAACAGCTACTCCAAGAGAGCAGGCTGGTCTTGGAAATAGAGGCTTTTATAGATTTCTCATACAACCACTACAACACTATCCAAATGCAACTTGCAAACAAAGATAATGTGCTATATATGAATGCACAAGCAAGCAGTAATGCTGATAGAAACCACTAGATCTATATCTCTCTTTGCTGACATGTGAGCTTGAAACAATATGACATAGTCCTCCCTCAGCCTGAACAGCTCACTGAGCTTGACAAGGACTCTAATAGAAGACAAGCAGTTCTGCATCGTAAGGCTTTTGATGGAAAACATAAAAGTACTGCTTTGTCTGACTGGTCTCTGAACATGCTAGAAAAATGACAGATTGTCAAAATTACGTGCCATGTTGTTCACATGAAAACAAAGCAAACACAATGAAAGCTTTTAGTGATAGGCATAGGTTTAGTTAAGACTGTTTTGCCAGCGCCTTGCAACTATACATTAATGATACTGTCTTCAAACAACTGCTTGTGCTTAAAGGAAAGAGATTGTTTTGGTAGGGTGAAGTTCTAGTTCTTTCAAAATTGTTTTTTCTTCTCTCTAAGCTCTGCAGGATACATAACTATGTTAAAGAAATGGCTGTAAAATCCAGGTTGAATTAAAACACCAAAGACCAAACTATGGATGTTGACTTTTAAATCCCTTTGATTACATCAGTGGCAGAAACATACTTTAAATCTTGTGGTTGTAAGAAAAAGTTGGAAAGCATGACCTGGCATAGACAGAACTATTTCTCTCTTTGTCTGCTGGCAGCTTGAAACAATTATTCTGAGAAATGTGAATTATCCCATTTTCACTTTGCAAACTAAAAACAATGTGAAAGGAAAACTGCATACATGTTGATACATGCCTATGAATTTTCCTATTTCTCCGTCTTTCTACTCTTTAACCTAAAACTGATTTTCTTCTCTTGATCATTTTTGTTCTTCTCATTCTTCTTTCTAGATTGTCCTGTGTATTTTTATTTCTCATTTATAACATATTTACCTATGTTAAATCTTATACATTAAAATGTCTGATATGTTGGTTTTAACCTTTAATTTAAGGGGTTTGCCCTTGTTAAAAGGGAATCAGGCTTTTGAATATTTTTACATCTCATAAGGCATTTTTAGTAAAATCCAAGGCTTGCCTTAGTTTTGAGAGAAGCTATCAGTTTTTATTGACATACTCCTGAATGGGAAAATTTGCATCCTTTTAGATGAGTGCTGTGCAGCCTTGAGATGTCAGGTTATGTAACTTAGACGTTTAGGAACTGTAATACAAAAGGAAACATCAGCAGCAAGACAGAAGTCTGGCTCTGGTATTAAAAAAAGCAGAGTTTTGTGTGCTCTGCATTGGAAAATAAACAATGAGTCATGTTATTCTTTTTGTATACTGTTCTTAATCCAGATGCTTACTTTCACTGCTCTAAAGGTTGTTTGTCTCCTCTTTGTATTGATGCTTGATTATATCTTATCTGAATCTTTCGTTCCAGCTAACCCAAGTTAGATGATAGTGAGAACTGCAAATATTTTGTCATCATAATCATCATCATAAATCATAGGCCATAGGATCTGCCTTGAGTTTAGAGGAATCAGCTTTTTTATTGACTATCTTCCATAATTAATAGCACTTTACTTTGTAAATCAAATTAGCCCACTTTTTCTCTAAAGATTTAGTGTGAGATCATTTTTTAAAACACCAAATGACCTTGACAAAAACAAGGGATCAATAACATGTTGATTAGCAGATTGTTTTCTGTAATATTGGATGTTTCTCATGTTGTTTGTTTTCTCTGTTGCAAGACTTGTAGAGGTTGAAGGTCACTGATACCTACTAGTAATTCTCTTTTCCATAAATAGTTGACCATACTTTTGTCTAGCACTGATGCATTCTCTTAGGCACGTGTGTAATTTTTAGTGGAATATATGCAAGACCTTACGCTCTTGATTCACAATTCTGCTCATAGCCACAGAAGCATCAAATATTGTCCTATCCTTCAGTTCTCTCCCACGTCTATAGCCAGATCCTAGAGTCAGCTATGAGGCAACAAGGTTCCTCAGGTCAATGCTCAGGTCATTATGCAGATTGGCCTTGGAAATCTGAGAGGATGAAGGCTGCAAAACCTTTCTAGGCAAACTATTCTTATGCTTCTAGCTGTCTGTTGAAAAAAAATTCATATGTCCTCTCAGATCTTATTTCAATTTATGTCCTCTGTTTCTTGCTGTCACACACAATTTTGAAGAGCCTGGCTCAGTCCTGTGAGCACTAGCAGGCTGTTTTTTCTTCCCTTGCCTTCTCTCCAGACTGAATCAAGTTCAGCTCCTTCAGCCTCTCCTCACATAGGACAAATGCCCCAGCCACCTTGTTGGCCTCTGCTGCACATCCTGAACTTTGTTGATGGTAGGACTGCCTATGCTCTGTTCTTTGCTAATGAAGTTACTTGGATCCTCTGCCTCTCTCTGCTCCCTACCAGCTCTTTATGTTTACTTTGATTAGACTTCAGTCAAGTAATGTAAAGCAGAACTCCTTGTTCCAGAAGCTTATGGCCTATCGAACTTGACACGTAGTGTTCCGGAGGAAGTATGAGGCCAGGACACTGCAATGGATTCAGCAGAGGCCTTAATACCAAAAGAAACCATACTAAAAGTCATATTCCAAGCTATGTAAATTTTAGTCACTTGAAAGCAAAAACCTGCCACATGACTTGCATGCACAAGCACCTCATTGCCAAGGTCATGTAGTGTAATTGAGAAATTATTTCAAAAGAGCAGTGTTAGAAAACTGAGAAGTCTCTCAAGTTAAACAGCTGTGTGCCTGCTCCCAAGTGAAGAATATCTCAAGGGAGTTGCAGATTGGGTGCTTTTGTCCCATTTTTGTCCATGGTTAAAATCACCTCCCCTGACTATATCACCCTTTGTGCCTTAAGGCTGTCGGAATTCATTGTGCAAGTGGGGCAACTGTCCTGCATGCACTGAGGGGCACATTGCTCATCTCAGAATAAATTCCACTTTCACATTCTCTAAGGGCAGTAAAGAAAAACAAGTGTATCTTGAAGTTGGGCTACCCACGAGATCTTTGCACTAGGGAAAGTCTATTTACCTCCACTTTGAAACAATTTCCATTAGTTGTAGTTGCTTCTGATAATTTTTAGCCCTTGTTATACTTCTGTTGTTGCCGTGTTGCTCAGTGTACATTGGTGAAACTCCTGGTTTTCTCCTTTGTCTGTAACACAAAACTTCCACCCATATGTGGATCAACTGAGAATGGTGATTGACTCTGAACAATCAGTTACTCAAACACCTAGCTGTGCTTAACTTTAGGTGACTTGTGACACTTCATCAGCAAAACTGGGAGGAACTTGCCTTCCTGAGTCCTAGCATTTTAGTAAAATATTCTGCTGTAGTCCTGAGAGACACCATGAGCAAATGCCTGAAAAAATAAGAGAATGTTTATATAGAGCTTGTTTTCTTAACATAGTCATATTTTATGATAACTACATGTTGGGTTTTTTTCTCTCTGACTGAAACCAAATGAAAAAAAAAAAAAAGTTTTACAAATATGCATTATACAAGGAAAGAACAATGCTAAAATCATACTTTAAAGAGTACATTATGCTAATGCCTTGAAAGATCAAGACTGAGATCCTGACCTAACTGAAACATGTGAATCTTATTTTTGAATTAGCAGGATCAGATTTCATTCTAGATACAGGATGTTAGGGTGTAAAATCACTAATAATAACAGCTAGCTATTAGCTAGCTATTAGGATATCAAAGTATTACAAATGCCTAAAAGAATTATCAAATTATGCAGATTGTGAAGTTTTAGTTCCTGCAAAGAATACTGCTAAATAGGAGTGAGATAAGGATACAAAACAGAACACAGAAGATACTATATCAAAGAAATATCTTAAAGATTTTAGTTTCTTTAACAGTATCTAGGTTTCAGCATTTTTTAATGTAATAGAAGATTAGAAGTATATTGATTGGATGGAGTCTATAATATGCTCCATGAAAGCCAAAATTCATTTTAAGTATATATTTTTTCTAGTACTTTGTTATAAATATGTTGTGGAAAACAAGTGTACAATCTACACAGGCTAATCCATAGGTATAATTACTATCATATATTTTTATCCATAAAATATTTGTACAGCAGTTATTTCTTACAGTGGAACGTAATGTCTTTGTCACAGAGCTGTAAGAAAACATTGATAGCAAAGTTTTTGTCTTAATAAAAATCAGAAGAGTGTTATGTAATACTTAAGAAATGCCCAGAGTTGTCCAGATGAATGGTTTCTAAAATAGCTAAATGGAGGATCAAATACCTGGAAAATACAAATGTAGATCGTGTGTGGAGAATAATCAACTTTTATTTTAGAGAACACTGACTCTGGAAGGACTAGATAGTCACACCTGATAGTGAGCTGAATAGGAGCTTTTGAAAGTGGTTCTCTGGCTTGAAGAGGCAATTAGGGCGTTGGCTTTACGAGCAGGGGAGTGAGATTTATAGGTACCAATGTCATTCTTTAAAATTCAAGTGGTGTCCATGAGAACACTGCTGTGATGTTTTATGCAATTCTACTGTCCAGTCTTTAAAAAGAACATTGGAATTTGCAAAGATTTCTGAAATAGCTGCAAAAATTGTTAAAAGTTATGAAAAAGCCACCAAAAAGTTGAATCTTAATTACTCATTATAAAAAAAAGAGAAGATTAAATTATTATATGATCTTAGCAAGCATCTACATAAGATGTTATTTATTTGTAAAAATTGTAAATCTTTGTTTAGCTTAGTAGATGAAATATTAAAAGGCATAGAAGCTGTCAGTAGGTAGATTTGATCTAGGAATGAAGAATACAAGTGCTAGTGAGTAGACGTAATGAGCTCGTGAAAGAATTGTCTCACTAGTCAATGCCACTGTGGTTTCCTGAGAACAAACATAGTAAGAGGGAAAGAATCCCACAATAACAATATCAAAGCAAACAAATAATCCCTCCTAGAATATCCATTGCATCACTTGGGGATAATGTGAATTCCCAAATCCTATGAAGAAGTAGAAGAGATATTTCTTTTGATTTACATCTTGCATACTGAGAGAGTAAGGACAAGAATCAGCATTTGTAAAGAATTTTGCAAGAACACCTTTTGGGATGCTTTTTCAGGCACTCCATTCTATGTCTTTGATCTCTTTTGACTTGTCTTTCCACCAGACCTTATTCTCTACCAAAGACTAGTGACATTCAGAAGACCTTAAGGCTCCATTTTTAGGGTATATAAGCATTATTTCACACAATATTAAGTTTTCTAAGTGAGATGTACTTAGGAATTTAAGTTCTACTGATTTTCATTACAGTGTTGTGTAGAGTGATGAAAAAAAAAATCACCAAACCAAGTGAATTGCTTTAGAACAGAGCAGAGTTCTTACAACATAGCAGGGGAACTCCAGGTGCTCTCCTGACTAGCTGTTACCTAGTGGTGATCCCAGTACCAACAGCAGCTCACCAGAGACTAAATACACATCTTGAGAACTGCCACTGTCATAAAGTCCTATTTGTCCTTCTGTACAGCACTGCTGTTTGGACTTAACCTCTGAATTTAGAATATCCATTTTAAGGATCAGTTAATTTTTACTTAGGACTATGTCAGCTCTCCTTTTGCTTTGAAGACTGTCACTCAACTAAATGAGATTGAAGTCTGGGTAGGCAATTCTGAAAGAAAAAAAGAAGTTACTTATTATAGGAACTATTGCTCTTCAAACCATTTGCCTCAATAGAGCCATAGCCCTCATCCTTTTCCTGTTTCATTCTTCCCAAAAATTCTTGAATTAGAGAAAAGAAACTGCGGCAATGTGGCTGTTGTGGCTGTGACTCTTTATATTTGTATAACCCATCTGAGGGCTGAGTATGAGGCTGTAGATAAAATGCAGCACATTCCCCAGCAGGCAGCAGCCTCCAAGTGCATAATTTACAGTATGGATCTAATCACAGCAACTAGTAAGTGAGTGGGTTTTTTTAATACTCAGATCATCTAGAGAATAGTTGCTAGTTTGTATTTTTTTTTAATGTGTTCAATTTAAAAGCTGTAAAATTAATGTTTTCTTTTTCATGCTGTGATGCATTGTATACCTTTATCAGAGAAAATGTGTGTATGCAGTAAAACAGAGTGCTCAGATCAGAGACTGTAACTTTTCCTGGCTGAACGTGGCACAGCCTTTTAAAACTTCTGTGTTTAAAAATGAGAGATCTTTCTTGTGCACTTCTACATAGAGGGAGGAGAAACCATTTTAGTCCTGCAAACATCTGGTAGCTCAGAAATGGAGAAAAAAGTACTGATTGGTTCTGACAGCTGCCTGGTTTGTAGTAGTATTTAACCAGAAATATTTGAAACAGATTGACATGAATAATGAAGGATTTCATGATGTATGACAGAAATAAACTTCACCACAATTTAACTCATTAACAAAGAAACAATGTTACATAAGGAAAAATCCTTATTTACTGTTTACCTAATTTGTGCTATTTCATTTTTAATAACCTGACAGTAAATAAGGTTTTTGTAATAATTTTCTCCATCAGAAAGTATTTCATTGTGAAATAGTTTGAATGGGATGTCATTGTCCTTTAACTTTAACAAGTGCTGCTGATGGATGTGGTCCATTTAAATGTACAACAGAGAGCTGAACTAGATAATGAACTTATTATTACTCTCTGAGGATTACAGGTTAGTCTCAAAGGACTGCAGTAAGCTAGAGAAAATCTATATCTACTGGCTAAACAATAGCCAGAAGGCTGACTGGAGATATTGATTTACTTTCTAGGCCATTTAGACCTTAATGGTGGAGAAAAGCTGAAGTGCTGTTTACTTTTCTGCCAGAATCGACCAAACAACCAGTCCGTTTTTTAAAGACATTTGATTGATTTCGCTTAGAGGAATTAGAGGTGATTTATTTTTAAGCTAAAAGCAACTCGTAAATATCTCCCACTACACAGGTTCCATGAGAGTAAATGTTAAGTGGAAATGCTTACTGAGAAATACTTTGCTGCAAATCAATATCAGCAAGTAATACTTCTTGGTAGGAACAGTCAGGTGTTGAACACCTTTTTCAAGAGTGGTCAAACCTCTGATTTTACTCCATGAGACACTTTTAAAAGTCTTAACTTTTCCGAATGGGTATGAATTTGATTGCTTGGCTGAATTTGTGCCAGCTATACCCTGCTGACTTAGAAAAGGGCCATGGCTCTGGGAGTGTAAGTGGTGGTCAAGGTCAGTAGTGATCAGCTTTAATATTTGATGGATGAAAACAGAAATTTATCATGTGACAATTGCCCATGATACTTCATCCTCACAGCAATATCTAGCTCTAAGGAACAACTCAGACAAAAAGCAAGCTAAGATGCTGGAATGTAGTATTTTCAAAATTAGGCAAGCCTTAAGAAATGTTCACGATGATACTGCTACATACAGCTAAAGAAAATAATATGATTGTTATTTCCTAGACATAACCTGCCTGAGAAAAGCCATGTGTTTGTACAAATGACTGTTAGGTGTATTAGGGCTGTAAATGTAAAAAATGTGTTGCCAGAGTCATTCTTTGGCATGTTCTCATGGAACTTAAAAGAGTAGAGCTTGTATATTAACAATATTCCTACTCAGAGATAAAGCCACAATTTTGCACAATTACCAACTCATTGTCTATAATTGCAACCTAGAATATTTCTGAAGGATTATTTTTTTGATGTCGATTTGTAAAGATAAGACCACTCCTCAGAAAGCATTGCATAGTTCTGCCTTAACATAATAGTCTTTATTTATTGGAAACAGCACTGTTTTCATTAAATAGGCTTGGCTTTTCCCTGCCCTCCAACCCCTTCTCTGAAGGCAGTTAGACTTGGGTAATATGTTGCTTATACCTTAACACAGAAGCGTGTGCCTGTTACCAAAAAAATAGAATTACAGGCAGCTCTAGAGATCTCACAAGAATGTGCAAATATACATCTCTTAAATCTGAAAGTTGTATTTCAGATCCTAAATGTGTCTTATGCTACCCCTCCTACCAGCTAAATCATTAATCCTACACTGAGATGTTTGATTCAGCCTTGGCACCATACTAGACAGCTGAAAACTGATGGGAAAAAGAAATATTCAAGTGTCTTCCCATTTCTTAGGGAAAGACCCTAAACAACAAAAATTGCATTAAGATGAGGTAAGAGTCACTAGAACTTTACTATAAATTGTAAAATGATAAAAATTTTTACTGTTCCTTTGAACTTACAGTCTGACTCACAGGAACTACAGACCAGCTAAGAAAAATGGTGGATAAATGTGTATTCTCCATTGAAAAAGTTTGGTACACCCTGGTTTGCGAGTTTTTTTTTAAAGTATATCTGTTGTAGTCAGCACAGTTAGCTTTACTTTAAGAATATAATATGTGCTTTTATGAAGTCCCAAGCAGAAAATTTTACAGACCACTTCATACATGATTTCTTTAAGTTTTTTTTTAATTAAGTTTTGAAAAAGTCCACTTGCTCATTCTCAGAAGAACATTGTAGAGCTATGTTATATGGTTCTTATTATTTTTCATCAGCCTTAGAAAGTTTATGGAGGAATACATTTTGCAGATCTCTTTTAGATGCTAGGCTTATATGCCTTAATACACTCTTAAGATTTGTTTTTCTGAAAGAAAGCCAAGCCTGTAAGCTAACGTCTGTGAGTTTTATAGAATTACAAATGTCAGCAGAAGTATTACCTGCAGTTCTCATGTAACTATGGTGAATGCTGTGATGCAGCATTTTCTGTGCTGATAATTTGTATTTCCTAAGTATTCACAGTTAAAAAAACCAATCACCTGTGCATGTATTTTAACAAAGGCTGTGCAGCTTATGTTTTTTGCGTGTCAAATAACATGAAGAGATAAAAAAATATGTCAGTTTAATGTAACCTTTGTCTGTTTTGACAGGGTGGGGTTTTTTGTTGTTACTTTTTCAATTTAATCTTTAGAATAATTGAACTAGAACAAATTATAGATTAGATGTATTTTAACTTCTATGTGAGAGTTGGTTAATTTGGCTTAGTTTAGATCATTGATAAAAGTACTGTATCACCTAAAACTATGTAGCTTTATACTAAAACAGAGTCCAAATTCTGCAAATTTGAAGAAATCAGATTAATGCCCCCAAATGACAGTATCCTCCTTCACCATGTTTCATTTCCTTATCAAGTTAAGTCCTAAAGTATTACTGACTTTAAAGCAAAGAATGATTGTTTCCATTAATTTCAGGAGCTGAAAAGCAGTGAGTAAAGATCAGATTCAAAGAAATGTAAGTCGGGGCGGGAGGGGGGAAATTGTTGGGGAGGTTTGGGTTTTTTTTTTCTTGCAAGTGAAATGCATTAAGAAAGAAAACAACAGCTGTTAGCATGGAACTGTGAGAGATTTTAAAAAGCTGGGGTGAAGTAATGATTAGAAATGCAATATGGAGCTTTAGTATAAGAAGTAAAACTGAAGGCACTGAACTAGACAAATATATTTTAGGCAGAAGTACGGGCCTAATTACTAGACTTGATAGTTTAGAATTATCACCCTTAAAGGTTGATTCCTCATCAATTCTCTGGCTGCACAAGAGAATGCTACCAGACATTGGTACTAAATTTATGACTCCTGTAGTATATGATTATCAAAAACTTAGAAAGGCAGATTTCTTAAAGTGATCTTTGTGTATGTTCCTGTCAAAAGGGCTTATATAGAGTTCTCCAAAGTGAAATGTATATGATCACAAGGACATTTCATAAAAAGCACATAGGGAACCATTTTATAGGTTTATTTTAAATATGCTTTTGAAAAATCGATTTCTTCTTGTTTGCATTTACCTTGAATTTTAATGGATTGCAGAGATTAAAGAGTAAGTGCTGTCACTACAGCACTCTAATAAGTGAAACAATTACATTCTGGGTATATGACTTATTTGCTGATAATCCAGCAAAATTTTTGGAGGAATGGTCCTTGGTCACATAGGTTTGTACTTAGGAGCAAAAACACTATACTCTTTCTAGCTTTACTTTTCTAAATCCTTATTTTGAAGGGTAAGATGGTAAGTAATTATAGTAGTAAAATTTATTATTTATACAGCTACCATGTGCATTTTTGATGCTAAATCCTGATTTCTACTAAGTAAAGACCTTCTGTCACACTAAAAATGCATTCTGAAGTCTCCGCACATTTACAGAACAGCATTTTTAACCACAGCTGATGACTGTGTTCAATCTTCAGGGGAAAAATGTTGCCTAAAAATATAGACTCACAAATATAGCATTAATTGTAATATTTTCAGTTTTTTAAAAAATCAGTGGCCTTTCAAAAGCAACACTCATCCCATCCTACTCTACAAAATAGAAAGGAATGTACTGTTATTTGATAACTGTGAAGTTTTGTTTCACAAAGGGAATGAAGCTTTGCCCATGTTCTCTACTGAATGATCTGCACCTGAGAACTGTATTCCCTCTGTAGGAAAGTAGGTAGCAGATTTTCCTCATTTCCTCAAGAAAAAGATATGTTATATGCCTATTGAAAAATTCCTGAAAGATGAGACAAGAGAGATGGGACAGTTTATGTTGCTTTTTGCATTTAAGGTGCCACAGGGAGCAGAGGTGGACTCAGTTCAGATCTTGGGTTCTTCTGTGGTAAATTACTAAAAGCCTTAGGTATAAGGATGCTTAGGTGCCTTGTTGTATCTAAATACTTTTAAGGATAAGTTTTGTAAATTCTTTTTTAGCAAGTAAAATGAGAAATAATGAGAGTTCATTTATCTTGAATGATTTGGGGGAAAGAGTCTTCTATCTAGGTGAAGTATTTTAAACAAGAAAGGTTTTCAGTTTGAGATTAGACAGCTTAATGTAGGACTCAAAAGTGTCTGCATACATATGAAATAGATGTCAGTGCTTTCACTATAGTCAGTGGAAAGCCAGTTATTTCTCTCAATGAAGCCTGGAGAGCAATTCTGCTTACTCAGTCCTGGTGAATCACACCCTTAGTTCCATTGAATAGCTGCCTTTTGTCTTGAATAGGAATGCAGCTGTCTACTTCACAGGTAGACATTGACATGGTGAAATGTGGTGTTAAGGTAAATCCCAGGCAAGCCGCTTTGTTCTTGAAAGTGGTTTTCTCATAAGAGTAGAATCAGGAGACAATAAAACTTGAAAAGAGTGAGGCTTCCTAAACTCATAAAACAGCTCTTTCAGTAGAAAAAGAAACTTTTAAACCCTCTGAATCCCAATCAGACAGGCAGAGTCTGTTCCCAGTTCTGTCAGGTGTAAATATTTCTAGAGGAATACTAAGGAAAAAAGATTTAGTCAAAGATTTTCTCTTACATAGAGTCTGATGTTTCTCCTGTGTGTTTGCAGAAGAGCTACTCATTGCTTGCCTTACAACATTTGATTTCTTCATTATTTCTTTTTTCCTTTTTTTATTTTTTTTTAAATTTTCACTTCTCATTGAGTCTTACTTGGAAATGGTATTAAGCACGGCATTTCAAGCATTTTAAGGGAATAGAAGGATTTACTTGGCAAAAATTGAATAGCAGTATTGAGATACTTCAGTTTTTCAGTGGGAGTTAAAATATTGTGTAGAGAAAAATATTATTTAGTTACAGGGAAACAATACTGGTTTATCTGTTTTTTCACTTGTTTGTTTTCTAAAACAAAGCTACAGTTGTGCTTGTGAAGCAGCCAATGAGGAGTTGCTGCATCAAACCTGTCCTTGAACCCCTGAACCGTCTTAACAGTGGTCTAATTAATATAAGTACTGCTCAGTGTCTTGTCTGCTTTTACCATATTAGTGGGTAAGGGGAAGGAAATTTTTTTTATTCATCTGACATAATTTAAAGATGAAATATGGTCATTCCTCTGAAATAGTAAGTCTATTACAACATGTATGGTGAGGGCTTATTTTCTTGTTCTTTTTTTTTTTTTTTTTTAAAAGAGCTTTGTTGGTTCTTTAGTATGACCAAGGCTGGTAAATGTGGAACTGTTTATAGACTGTATTCTTGTTCATGATAAAAAAACCTCTTGAGATTAATGAGTCACTGGTGCCTCAGCATCTGTTCCCAAGACTGGGGAATTTGAGAAAGAGACTGAGGAGAAATATGAGGATAAAATTAAGTAAAATATTAAAAGCTGAAATCTTCATGATGGTGAATGGACACAAAGGATTTAAGAAGTGTAAAAGGGATGTTCATTTAGTGGAACAAAATGACAGATTAAATCACAGATATAGTGACACTTTATAAGTAAATATTTTGAGAAACTAAACTGTGTTTTTTTGCTCTTACTAATAAATTTGCTAAGACAGAATACATTTGAAAGCAAGCATCAGAATTCTTTACTTAAAACAGATACTATTGTCACAGATTAGAAACAGTACTCTCTTACATGGAGGAATATCTTGTAAACTATGTCAGTCAGATACCATATTGTTTTATAGTAGCTAGATTTTATATCAGGTGCTGTAGGTTAACCTGAGATTTGTCTCAGTTGAGTATACCACTTTTCTGTAACTCTGGAGTAATTCATAATTATTTTTTTCATCATGAATGTCCTGTTTGCACAAAACAGATGCAACCTGAGGCACATCTCAAAAGTCATGAGTTCCTCCTGCATTATATCACCTAGCATGGAAGTGTCATTTATATTTTAATATTGGCATTTTTACTTGTGTTTTAGGATAAGGTTCTCCTCTGTATAGATGTTAGTAGTAGGCTTTTCTCTGTTGGAAGTTTGAAAAGTAAGGAGGGTGTTCACGAAAGGCATCATGATTAATCCAACAAGAACAGGTTTCACAGCTAATAAGTGAAGACTGTGGTTTACAGATATGATTAGTAACCTAGTATTGCTCTTGGTTTTGTGTGGGTTTTTTTTCTGTTTTGATGGGGTTTTTTGGTTGGTTGGTTGGTTGTTTTTTTCTGATATTCCTAGCAAAGGGAGCACTTCCAGGTGAATTCATTGCACCTTTTGTCTGCAAATATACAGAAAACAAATGATATTCAGGAACATTAGTACCTGTCTTGAGTGTATGAACTGGCTACTATTGATAGCTAGACTGTCTGTACAAATATTTCAATCTAAGTGGGTAGTTCGAGCCTGAGATAAGAAGTGGTTTCCTCTCTCCCCTCCACATTATTCCCTCCAGGGAGAGGAAAGCTTAATTCAACTATTTTTAAGCCCAAGACTTTGTCCCTCAGAACTAATCACTGTTTGTGGAATTAGAATTATTTTTTATATTCCTCTATGCATCACTTTAAACTCATCCACATTAAATATCGTCAACTTTTTTATTCCCCGGTCACTAAAAACTGCAAGGTCCTTTTGCAACTCTTCGTGAGTTTTATTTATTGCTGACAGTGATCAGAGTGAGCAAGGTGTCCAGGGGTGGATTCTTGGCCAGATGTGAGAACACGGCTGAAGGCAGGAGTCGAACAGAAGAGGCAAGAGAGAGGGATGGGACAGAGAGGTGGAATGAAGTGCAGACAGTTTTGACAAAATTGGGCAGAGAGCTGGAGAACGGGGGCAGGAAGATAGGCAATGGACATTGCAGCCCAACTGCATGCAGAACTGTGAGCTGCAGTGCAAAACTGTGTTATAAACCATGTGAGAAAATGCAGTCAAATGCAGTGTTACAGCAGTAGAACTAAGAAATATCAGGGAGAATAATCTCAGTGTTACATAGTGATGTGAGCATTTATGGGGTAGCTTTTCAACTATGAGTGGTATCATTTTATGATAATGTGAAAATTTTATTTATTGTGTAAAACTGGAACTCTTCTATCAGGATTTTAACTTTTCTGCACTTAACAATACAATCTCTGCTTATACTTTGTGCCATAAGACTTTAACACTTAGATTTGCCAGAAGTACAGTTGGTAATGGAAAAAAGGAAAAATTGACAAAGATGTCTCCTATTAAAATCATGCCAGTCACACATAAATCTCTTATGGATGTGCATCTCCACTGGCTATTTCCTTACCTTTGCGTATGATTCATTATAAGGCAGAACAGGAATTATATGATTGTTAAGACAGAAGTAGAAAGAAAAGAAGAACATTAGAAAAAGTCATACATTCTTATTAATATATATTATGTGCTGCAATGAAATCATTTTTACCTAAGTATAAAATTACCTAGATAATAGATTTATGAACTGTAAGAAAAGATGGAAAATATGTTGTCTGTTGAGAACTTCTGTGAGAGACTTGATAAAAACATTTTTTATATTGAATTTTACAAAGCATTAAAATATTTATCAACTGAGGTTTTATTTAGTTTATCAGATATTGAGTGTTTATTTAATTAGATAAAATCCAATGTATCCATCCATTTTTATTACCAGTAATACAAAGTAAAATCCCTGTGACTTAAATGTGCTGTAAATCTTTACTTCACAGAATCAACTAGGTTGGAAAAGAGCTGTGAAATCAAGTCCAACCTGTGATCAAACACCACAATGTCAACTAGACCATGACATTATGGTATGTCCAGTCATTCCTTAAACCATCCAGGGATGGTGACTCCACCACTTCCCTGGGCAGCCCATTTTAATATCTAATCACTCTTTCTGTCAAGAAATTCTTCCTACTGTCCAACCTAAATCTCCCTTCATGCAGCTTAAGACTATGTTCCCTTGTTGTGTCGCTATTTGCCTGGGAGAATAGACTCACTCACCCCACACACACCCCCTCACCTGGCTACACCCTCCTTTCAGGTAGTTGTAGAGGGTGATAAGCTCACCTCTGAGCCTCCTCTTCTCCAGGTGAAACAACTCCAGCTCCTTCAGCTGCTCTTCACAGGGCTTGTGTTCCAAACTCTTCACCAGCTTCACTGCTCTTCTTGACATGTCCAAGCACCTCAGTGTCCTTCCTGAGCTGAGAGGCCCAGAACTGGAGACAGTACTCACAACAGTGCTGAGTACAGGGGAAAAATCAATTCCCTGGTCCAGATGGCCACACTATTCCTGATACAGACCAGGATGCCATTGGCCTCCTTGGCCACCTGGGCACACTTCTGGTTCATGTTCATCCTGCTGTCAACCAGCACCCCCAGATCCTTTTGCACTTGGGTCCTTTCCAGTCACAATGTCTCCAGCCTGTAGCTCTGCTAGGGGTTTTCTGGCCACAGTCCAGGATTTGGCACTTGGTCTTGTTGAACCTCGACCATTGGCCTCAGCGTATCAATCCCACCTGCCCAGGCCCCTCTGTAGAGCCCTCCTACCCTCCAGCAGATCAACATTCCCACCCAACTTGGTGTCATCTGCAAATTTGGTAATGATAGACTTGATCCCCTCATCCAGATCATCAATAAAGATATTAAACAGGACTGGGCCCAACACTGATCCGTGGGAACAACACCAATGGCTATATGCCAGCTGGATGCAGCATCGTTCACCACCACTCTCTAGGTCTGGCTACCCAGACAGTTCTTAACCCAGCACCTGTCATTTTCTCTTGAATGTGTGTCATACAGGCTGGGATTCATTATACCAAAAGCGAACATTTCAGATGCACCTCAGTAAATTTATTCTTTCAAGAAAGACTTTTATTTTCCCCATACATATTGCTTTGCGGTGTAAGTGCCCACAAACTGTCTGAATTAAAATCATAGAATGGTTTGGGTAGGAAAGGACCTTTAAATATCCCTTAGTTTTAAATCCCCTGCCTTTTGCTAGACCAGGTTGCTCAAAGCCTCATCCAACCTGGACTTGAACACTTATGTGAATGGGACATTCACAACTGCTTTGTGCAGCCTGTTCCACTGTCTGACCACTCTCATCATAAAAGAATTCTTCTTTATGTCTACTCTAAATGTAACCTCTTTAAATTTGATAGAATCATAAATAATAATAAACCTTCCATAGAGCTGGATTATTCCCAGCTGTATACTACATGGAGTTTTACACTATTCTCCAAAGTCTCCAGTACTAACCACTGTCAGTAAGAGAACACTGGAACAGATGTTCAGCTTTTTTGCCCAGCATGGCATTTCCTATACTCCTAGTTCATTTTTAGACCTTATTATCTGTATTTTCAGATTTAAGAAATATGTGTTTTTACTTAGGTCTCCTTTTGGGATTATTTTATTTTTCTTCCTGTACTCTATCATCATGCTTTTTTCAGCATTGCAGAACTCAATGCATTTTGAAATGAGGTTCCTATCTTTTCCTCATTCTTCTCTTGATTCCTCTATTTTCCCTGATGATGATTTCCTCTTTTTTCACATACGCCTGTCAGGTCCTTTTTCCCCTTGCAGTGCTCACAGTTTCTTCTCTGTGGAAATGCACCTCCATTTCAGCACACTTTTCTGGTAATTTTGGTTTCCTGCAGAGGTCTTTCTACATATTATTCCACATTTGGTTGGAACAGAAGACAAAAGAGTGAACAAGGTAGAAAAGGGAGATAGAGAGACTTTTTCCTTTTAAATGCATAGCCTGAATATGTGACTCTGAGCAACTTCCAGACATGGTGAAAGAAATTATATGCACCCACTCTGTATGGCTTCTTTCCTAGGTTTTTTTTTGTTGTTTTTTTTTTTTTTTTTGAAGCTTCACACTGCACAATTGAAGTGGAAATAAACATGATAAATATAAATAGTAAATATAAAAAGTGTAAATAGGATGGAGTAGAAGGTGTGACATACTTAGAACTGTAGCCATAACCTCTTCTCCCAAATGCAGACCGTAAATGTCAGAATATGAATTTGTTATTTAACTTTAAGTTACTCCTCTTTTTATTGTCATGACCTTTTATTACTAACCTATGACTGGCCTATTGTTATCCATGTTCTAACAGTGTGCATTACTGCAATGAAGTATAGATGCTCTTCAGGTGTTGAATAAAGTATTTACTATTTCCATATTTAGATACAGGACAATTTTTCAGTGACATGCCTTGTAATTGCTTAATCAGAAAGGTTATATAAAATAGTTTTAGCAGTAGGGGGGTTTCTGATTAACTGATAATGGAGCAAACCCATATCACAGACTATTTTAATTATTTTGCCTTGATTACCAAATATTAGTCTGAACTTTTTCAAGAAACATATCCAAGTTTCTGATATTTATCCACAGAATAGAAATGCTGTAAGAAATTGCAGTGTTAGCCTTTCTATAATGATTTATGAATTTGTTTCATTCCTGTTAAAGAAGATCATTCTATTTTTCACAAAACTGACCTATGGTTGAAGATGTGGAATACTGCCAGCATAAAAGGTGGTTAGGTTCTCATCTCAAAGTACAGTTTTGTTTTGTTGTTTCTACATCCATAGGCTTTACATTTTGATATATTGTAATACAACAGCAAGATTAGATATGTCAGCATTTAATCATGATTGATAAGTTTTATTTATATTATTATTTCAAACATAAAGTTGTTGAAGAGTTTAACTATGCACTTTGAAGCATATGGAGAAAAAAAACCTTTCCTGTAAAATAATCTATTCTCTTTCCTATTCCAACAAAATCAGTGTGAAGAAAAGTGCTACTGTATAGAGCTTGCTTTTTTTTTTTTTTTTTTAATTGAAACAGACTTCAACTTTTTTTGGTCTTCTCTTATTAAAAGCTGGAAGAAGTCTAAATCATCAGCTCCTCTAGGAGATGGAGAAAATATATGTGACAGCAGCCTGTTACACAGTTTCTTACCGTTTTAATGTGGCAAAATTGTCATTAAATATGTATTTGCTTACCAACCTAAAATATACTTATATTATTATGAAAGAAATAATGTGGCCGTGAGAGTAGTTTATTCGTCTTCTAAATGGATTCTTCTACTCTTTGCTGCTGTCTTGATAAGCAGATGAGCTTTATCGGTTTGAAAGAGGAATGCAAGTGGAAGATACAAATTTAGAAGTTTTTTTAATTATTAGAAAAAATATATTTACTAGAACAATAAGACATATCTTGCTTATGAAAACTTTAATTTCTCTGGATTACTTTATTCAACTCTGGCTTGGATCTGTAAGAAAAGAAAAAATAAAAAATTTTATGTTCTATAAATGATATAGTGCATTTGAATAAAAACATGGAATTTAATCTATTTGATGGCTTATAAAGGAAGTTGGTAAATACTTTTGAAAATTAAGAATGAAATTATTTGTATCTACATCTGTCTTTGTTCTTGGAAAGTTGTCAAATAGTTTATCTTTTTATGCTTAAAACCAGATATATTGTGAACCCAAGAATGAAGGACAACCACACAAGACTAGAACATAATGTTACAGGCTACGTTGCTATTACAAGAAATACATCTACTATCAAAACCTCACCTGATATATTTACTTAATCTTCTGTCCTACAATTTACAATAGATCTAAATTTCTTAGTAATCCTTGAGTGCATTAACAATGCTGGGCTTTGTGCTGCTGAACTCGAAGTACCTGAATTTGACACTATATTCTGAATTACTTTAAAATATATGTCTATTTTATCTTTGTTTAAGTCAAAGAGTTTATTATATGAAGTGCTAATAAGTGAGTCAATTTAAAGCAGTCTTTCCAATAAAGAAAAAGAAAAGATGCTTCAATTGGAGTAAAATTAACTGAATAGCAATAGGAAAGGGTATCAAAGGAGAAGATACAAAGGCTTGTTACTCAGTAATAGGATGACATACAAATTCTCATTTTTATGGATACTTCCATCCACGTTTTGTTGTTGGTTTTTTTTCATTGTCCCTGTGTAGAACATAACAGCATGCAGATTTTCCAAAGGAACCCAATGGAGATTCAGGACTTGGTTCACATTTCTTTGGAAACTAAAGGATTCTAAATCTCTTCAAATACATTGGCATAAATAGAGCATTTGATCCTAGGTCAGTATGTCCGTGTGCTAACTAAGCTGCAGGTATAGAAGGAGCATACATCAGATCACTTCCATACATGGACTTGTGAAATCTGGATGCTGAATCTGACCTGAGCATTGCTGGTTGTTGGAGTGCCTTTGAGAATATGCCATTTATCCCAGACCACGTTCTCAAAAATTTTTTCCAAATGTTTTCAGATCTGCTGCAAAAATCTTTGGAAGTTCCTGTAGCTTTCTCATCAGAAGTATGTCGCTTCCTTATTATTCCTCTCTTCTCCAGTCTTTATAGGCTGCCAGGTTGGACACCTTTACACCCCTCTCATACTGCACCAGGAATTGCTGGCTCTTGTGCCAGCAGATTTCTGAAATTGGCCAGTACGGTAATGCCCCTTCTCACTTTGTAATTTTAAAAGTTATTAAGTAGACTTTAAGAACAACTAAGTAGACTTTTATATGTAATTTCAAATAAGTATCAGGTACGGTTTGTACTTTTGCTGACATGTTTTACAGTCATCTATGCTTCATTCTTTTCCACTTCTAGCTCCCGCAGACTCAGTTTTCAAGTTGCAAGCAAACTGTGCTGTGCCTGTAACAAAGAACAGTTTATACAATTGGAGAAAATGTGTTCATATCTGATTCCTAATTGTGAATAATTAATTCTAATTCAGCGTCTTTTGTTGTAGGTTTTTAGCTTCTTTTTTTGTTGTTGTTGGGGTTTTTTGTTACAGAATAATAGTTACTCATGAGAGTTCAAAAAAAAGCACACATACTTATTTGAAATGGTGTTGTTGGTGTCTTGACTGTATATAACAGTATGCAATAAATCTGGTAAACAGAAGTGCAGTCTTCATGTATTTTAGAAGAAAGAAGTGTAAATTCTGCCTGCTGTCATGATAAACTAAGCAATTTACTAGTATTAAATCCAGTTTTATTTTCCTGTAGAATCTGTTAATGAACTTCAAGATTCAGGTCATGTAGCCCATTTAAAATGTCTCTATGTGAATTAACTGGCAATACAGCTCTTCCACTGCAAGATATCTAAAGATTGTTAGATCTGTAATTTTTATCTTCTTCTAATAACTCAGTTGTCATCATCCACAATAAATATTTGCCTATACTTTTTTCTAATTTAAGGCAAGCTATGGTTTTGTCTTAGATCTTCTTCATTATACACTTGCCCTGCTTATATATTTTGCTACTCTGTGGGATAAAGATGTTAACTGTGAATCAGAAATCA
Source organism: Serilophus lunatus (assembly GCA_013399895.1). Lineage (NCBI taxonomy): Eukaryota > Metazoa > Chordata > Aves > Passeriformes > Eurylaimidae > Serilophus > Serilophus lunatus. Next base: position 197,695 of record VXBA01002422.1, read on the forward strand.
TATAGTAGGTGTAAGGCATAAAATAAAATCGATACATTTTTCTGAGGCATGCCACTGGTTAAGTGGCAAAAAATATTCTGATAGTCACTGAAAAAGAGAAGTCAAAGGTACATTTGAACCTGTCAGTTCAACACATGCCTGTTATCCCTTTAGGGGATATCATACAACTTGACACCAACATTTAAGCTTTGAAAATTATGAGCTCATCTATTTCAAATGGGATGTCACATGTTCCCAAGCCTTTGCCATTACTTATAATGGAAGACAGGATGATCACTTTTGTCATATATTGATAGTGAATAAGATCTTTCTTTTTTCTTTTTCTTTTTTTTTTTTTTTCTTGTTTCAGAATGAAGAACAAATTTTGGTATTTTGAATTTGGCACTTCGGAAACTTTCTCAGCCACCTGTAAGAAGCTTCATGAATCTGTAGAAATAGAAGTAAGAAACTAATTGTTGCCTTTATCCTTGAAATGTCACTTAGTTTGGCTGAAATGCAGGGAACGAGGGTGCAGAGTGCCTGAATCCAACAAGGAAAAGCAGTGCACATCCTTTCGACCCTATATTCCAAAATATTATTTTTATCATGTCTATTTGTAGTGTAGCCCTGAACAGTGGAACAAAGTTGAGTTTGATGATTAGTGAAGTGTTAATACAGTAGACAAGGTCAAGAGGTGAAGTATAACATTAGAAATCAATAGGGAGTGTGGCTAGGTCAGATGGAAAAATGAAAGACTGTTAGAGGGAGTGAGAGCTGCTGCAGGATTAAAATAAAAAAAATAAAAAAAAGAAAGAAAAAAAAAAGAAAGTCTTATTATTTCCAGGTCCCAAGATTTTATAACCTTCAAAACTCGATTCCCTAAAATTGTGCTTACTTTCCTGAATAAAGGTTAAAGAATATATGTATTTTTTGAATCATTCCCCTTCATTAAATATCCTTTCTGTCTGCACAAGGGGTCATCTTTCCATTATACATTGAATATTAGCTGAAAAGACTCAGGATAGTTACAGAAAAAATAGGAAATTAAAATAATGTGCCACTGCCACTTCGGTGGGTGATAGAATGAGTGGGTACATTACATAAACTGTTTGGGGGGCTAATGTTTATAAATAAGTACATGAAAGATATGAAATGAGTGAAGGTACAAACTTTGGAATTAAAGTTAAATAATGACAACATTTCTCAAGAGAATTATGGTGCTTTCCCTTTCCAGTAGTGATGAGGAACTGCATGTGTCAATAGAGTGTTTGTGTAGTAGCATGGGGCATTTGAAGAGATATGGCAAGTGCTGTGAGAGTCCAATGAAAGCCTCATGAAAGGTGTATCTGAAATGAACTGAAGGGACCATCGATCTGGTAGCAGAACAGTAGCAAAGAGTACTGAGACTGAAACTGTAAGACCTGCGGTGCCAGACTTAGCTGTTATGCTGTTATGTTTCTTTTTAAAGTGGAAACATACTCCTCACATGTTAGATTAAAATACGATAAAAACAAAACACCAACCAAAAACCCTAGAAAAAAAACAAACTTAACAAAAAAAATCCCTTCAGACAAGAGTTTAGGGAAATGTACTGTGAAAAATATTTTATTAGTGATTGGAGGAAATGTTTATCTGGTTTGAGTAGATCTGAGTATACTGCAAGTTAAACATACCTTTTGATTAAAAACGAATTGAAAAGCAGGCCTTAGCAATAAAATGCTGTCTGGAAAAAATCATACACATCCTGATACATACTAAGATGTGAACTTAAACCATATAATTCTGACCATTGAAGAAGTGAATAAATTTTTACATCCCAAAGCAAATGAATAGCCATACAAGTTTGTGGTGCTGCTAATACCAGTTGTATAATTATTACCAATTCATGTCAATAGTTATTATTACCAATGAAGTATGACATCACCAGTATATGAGACATATTTGTTAATATTCACTTCATCTATCCTGGTCATTATCATTAGTCCTACAATTAGCAAGAAAAAGCATAGTTTCCAAAAGTTTACAGAGAGTATTAGGAGGCAGTTATCTGCAGGTTTATTTACAATGAGTAAATTACAATGCTTGCTAATATGTTTGTATCTAATGTTTCTTTGAACATTATCAACATTTGGTAGTAGCACTGTTTTAATTGGATTTTTAACCTGCTACCTGTTACTAGGGGATGTCACTGTAAATGAGAGCTTGATATATGAGGCCATGTTCCACTTTTAATAAAATGCACAAAGAATATGTTTGCTCTGCAGACAAATTTTGAATTAACAAAGCCCAGGAAGATTAAGGATCTGTATCTCTGAGCTGGAGACAGTAATCAGATGTTCTGTCAACAAATATTTATTCAACCCCATATTTGACTTCTAACCTGAGTAAGCTTGGTTTTCCTAATATGCATTCTTGACTCATGTTCTGTATGTTTTCTTCAGTGAGTGTGAAACGGAGAATAAAGTTGGATAATGTAACAAATCCTATGTTACCCAGCAGAAGATCTGTTTTTGTTTCCCAGTTGGGATGGAAGAAGTTGAGGAAGATTAGGTTCTAAAGAGAAAGAAACCAAAAGGAAAACAAACAAAGAAAAAATTAAGGACAAAATTAAGTATTTATTTTTAATAATAATGTGCCGGTAAACAGGCCTGAAGATTTTACGGTTTAGAGAAGTAGCGCTTTATTTCTACTTCAGTAGAAAAGAAAGGTATATGGAGGTTATTTAATGAGAGTAGATAGAAATGTAGTTAAAGTGGGAATGGCATGGACCATTCCTGAAATGGTGTAAAAGTATTTTGAAACCAGTGTAAGCCACATGGCATTGATGGGTGAGAGAAAGGAGTTTGAAACATTCACATACTCTTGTGTTATATTGGCCTTAGTAATACAACAAAGCCTTAATCTCAGCTCTTTTCAGACATAGACATGTATGTTCTCAATTTCGATATGATCTGAAAATATTTTATATAATAAATTAAGTATAAATGGTAGTACCCTGTAAGTGACTGAGGCCAGGAAAGATGGCAAAAAAGCAATAAAATAGCTGATTTTTCTTTCTGATGTAGGTAGGCATGCTCCACCTTTTAAAAATATGCTTTTATTTTTAACAGCATTACTGCATTATTTGAAATTTTAAAAGGAAAAAAAAAAAAAGGAGCAGAACACAACTGTGTTTTGTTATTGTAATATATGACTGTATTAGGGCAACACAAAGCTACCTGTGGCGCAAAGTTCTCGTCTGTGTGTGAACAAAAGAAAGACTCCTTTCCTAATTCAGAAAGTTGCTCATCACTGTGGGACTCTGAGACCTCATCACATAATTGTCTTAGTGTACTACCTGCTGTGCTCAATATTGGGTGAAAATGGAAGCTAGACCCCGCACCATCCTATTTCACAATTCTTCTTTTATTTAAATAATTCCAGTCAGTTTGGGGGATGCCAGACCTTTATAAATTAACAGCAGGGAAATACCAAAGGTGTCAGATTGCATATTTATCATCTTTCTCGTGTAATACTTAAATATGTATTAAGAAGTGACTGACATAAATTAGGCAGATTTCAGAAGCCACAGGCCGTGGCTTGTAGAGGACCCCCTTCTGCTTGACATTTCATCCTTGTCAAAGATCAAATTATTTTAATTTAGGCTGCAAATTATAAGAAATGAAGACTTCTTTGTGGGAATTCCCTGTGGTAATCTGACTTTTGTTGTTACTGCTGCTTGTCAGTGTGCAAAAGATATAATATGCATGCAAATAAGGTTAAAAAATATGTACTATCTAATTATCCAGCCAGTACATTCCACTTGAAGACAGTGGGAGGCCTGACACACAGTATGTGTTTGATTCATTGAGGCCTGCAGGGTATTTACACAAGATTACTTTTAATTATGAAATTAATATCTGTTTATCTAGAATGTATAGCAGTAAGTGAGCATACACATGAGCAGAATTCTTAGCAAAATAAATCATCTTAGTATTTAATACATATAAAATATAGGGGGCAAACATAAATTTGCTTCCAGAAGTCACAGTGAAGAACCATACCTTTTTTCTTGTAAGAAAAGTGGGATTAAAAAGTTATGCTTTCAAGTACAGTAGTTGCCAAAACTGCCATCTCACTTTCAGATTTGTCTTTTGGTTTTAAAGGTTTTCCTGTATGAGTATAATCCACAGGTTTAACATTTAATTCTTGAAGAGCAAATATGAAATGGAAATCTTAGTGCTGAAATTGTTCTCTATTCAGATTTATGCTCTTCTTTGAAGAATTAAGATGATGTATGTGCATCATAATAGAGTTCTGTTTTGTGATCTCAGAAAGTTTCAGAGTAAACAAATAATTATTCACAGTTATTTTTGAGTTATACTTAGCTTTTCTTCTTCAAAGCTGCCATAAAGGTTTAGGCAGAGAGGAAGAAGTGGCAGTGACCCACAGAGCAGCAAGCTGCAAGATGTCAGTGGACTATTACTGAAGCATGGTTAATTATTTTTCCAGTTTTCTTCCTGATTATTGTATGTTGGAATTACAAAATAATACCCTTAATCAGTTTTAAATGGATGACTGGATCCCCTACTAGCTTGCAGAACATTGCAGGAGCAGGAACTAATGTTTTAAAAAACATGCTGCTATACACTGTGGTGCATGTGACTTGCCAGAATATCTAAATCCACGCTGGGAGGAATGAAATTAATCTACTTCTAGCCAAGGTACCATGTATATGAATCTTGGGAACTTTGGCTGGTTCAGTGAACTAATGAGTAGAACTGAATGCTTTGTCTTCCACATGCAGGTTTCACTGTAAAAATATAAAGTTGGGTCTTTTTTATTTCTATGGAGATTCTTCAGTATTTTGCTACATTTTATACAAGTTAGAAGCTTCCTGTGATCCTAAAACAGTGTTGGTAGAGAGGAGGATTTAGTTTGAGTAAATTACAGCCATTGAAGAGTAGGTGTATTCTATCAAGCTAGGTGCAGCTCATCCAATGTGTCTCAGGTGAACTGTATTTGCAAATGTTTTCGGCTTCGGCCACCAGAGAAAATGCTGCTGTGGTATGTCACTGGACTGGCTGGTCAGCTAAGTTCCCTGAACCATTCTCCAGAAGTGATAGATCAGATAACAAGACTCTACCAAAATGGCCCCATATTTAAATAATCAAAAGCTGGATAGCAATCATGTTTTACCTTATGGTTGGGATCTGATCTTATCCCTCCTTTTAAAATATAAGTACTTATCCTAGGTGTAAACATAGAATGAACTATTAGCAGAGTTAAGAATGATGAATTGCTGAAGAAAAATATCTGATAGCTAGAACATTCAGTTTTTTCTTTTTCACTGCTTTTGCTCTTTCTTTTTTTTTTTTTNAATCAGTGTGATGGAATTCAGCTAGACTTAATCAATATCTCTCTGGAAGGAATTGCCATTCTGAACATCCCAAGCATGCATGGTGGATCGAATCTTTGGGGAGAGACAAAGAAAAGACGTAGTCACCGTCGGACAGAAAAGAAGAGATCAGATAAAAGAACCACCGTTACAGATGCCAAGGAATTGAAATTTGTGTGCCAAGGTGAGTTAACAGATTGATAAAGGCTATCTGGCTCCATATAGTCAAATCAGTTTTATAATTGACCTTGTATTGCTTCTTGTCAAGAAAAAGGATAGACAGTTCTTAGATATTTCTTTTCTTGTACATTTAGCTTTTCTGATGGGAAGGACTGGTGCAAAGGCATAAACAAAGGTGTGCTAATAATTACAGTCTATGTACTTGCAAACCTGCCTCAGATATCACCTGTTAAGTGGGTAAACACGCCATGTGGCACGGTTTGCTACTGTGAAGTACCTGTCTAGAAGTACCTGAAGATTTTGTAGTTAGAAAATGCTTCTTGAACATTTATAATGCTTTTTAATGTCTGTATGTATAAAACTTGGGGATAATCATGCTCTATTTCTAGCAGGTTTTGGCTAGAAGCAATGGGAAATTACTTCAGAGTAACAAGAACAAACTGCCTATACGTTTTACATTACTACACTGTGATGCTGTATGCAGTCCTTGAATGCATAAGCTGTAGTTGGCTTCCACAGGCATCTCTTCTTTCAGGACCCATACGACTTTCCAAGTGGTTACTTTTGACAACACCTATAATAAATAGTAATTTCTGTTCTACTTTGAGAATTTGAGATTCTTTGAGATTTGAGAATCTGAATACTAGGCATTGCTGCATATCACAAGTTCACACTCTTCATACCAAAGTGATGAACAGACCAGATTTTGAAAATGTTTTGTGGGTTTTTTTGTTGTTCTACAGAAATTATGTTTTGCTTCAGAGTATCTTGCTGCTTCTTCTCCTCCTTATTCAGACCAAATAAAGATCAGAACTTTAACTATCTTATACTATTGTGATCTTTTTACTAGTTTTGAATATCCTATTTTCGTTTTTCATCAGCAGTAATTTTTAAGTCAATAGTTATGTCTTAGTTCATTAATATGTGTTGTAGTTTTAATTCAGTTAAATTATCTGGATGACAAAAGTTTAGGAATAAGGGGTTTTTTATGGTTTTTGAGGCTGCAATAGGTAGTAGGACTCCATTTCTGTGTGTTTTAGCAATTTGGCGTATGTTCTCAGTATCTCAGTGTGACTTACTGACACCCTCTGTCAGCCGAAGTCTTAGCAGGTACACTGCACACACTATGATTTCTGTATTACGTCCTGATCTTCAAGATATGGACATAGGCTGTTGGGTAAAGAGCTTACCAAAATTTTTCCCTTTGTTTTTCTTCTGAACATAGGGAGACAGGACATTTGTCCTTTTGATAGTAGTGCAACAAACATTATTGCTTCTTTAAGTATTGAAGTTATGTATGTCTTTGATACATAAGTAACAGTGAGTTCAATCTACTTACTCTTTTTAATGTATTAAAAGGGTATTGATACACTCCATTTCCATGTTTCTGGACAAGATTAAATAAAATTATAGTAAAGATATTAAAGACTGAACAGGAGTTCCTACATTATCTGTTGAAGTTTTCATAATGCAGACCTTAAGCACCTTAGTTTAGAAAAACTACTCTTGTGACATAGTTTCTAATCACTTTATATGCACTGTGGAAGGAAGTAGCTTCATCTAAAAGATAATGTTAAGGCAGAGATTGACTTCTCAATATCATATACTAGAGCACCTCTGTCATCACTGAGTACATGGCTAGTATTATTGTTTGGGTCTATGGTAGCATTTCAGTGTTGAACAGGAGTATGCTGCTTGGATTTCTGAGTATTCCATATTTATTTGGTTTCAGTTTGCAACGCTGAGCAGTCTTGAGCATGCAAACTCATGCCTTTTAGATGGAGGGGGTGGGATGGCGGAGGTGAGCATGTTCTGACTACAAGTGGGTGTTCAGTCTATGGAATCAGGAAAAAGGTTGTGGGAACATTTGAGAACTAAGTGACTTGGTCTAAGTATTCACTCCTATTTTATACTGCAAAGAATGGTCAATTTATCTAGCTAAGCTAGATTCTCAGGCTGTCTGCTTCTTCATCTCAGAATTCGAGATTATTGTTTAACAAAATTCAATCAATTTAATGTTCATTTTATGTTCAAAAAAAGCATATAATCACTTGACAAATAAACACTGCACTTTCTAGGAGACTAATTAAACATATTTTCTTATGAAGATATTGTGTATATATATACACATCAAGTTTTGGCATTGTACATTGTGTGGGGTTGTTTTTTTAAAATCTATTTGTTTAGTATGGGACTTCATGTTGTGCACATTTAGTTTTAGACTTTTTCAATTGCAGTGCAACTGTGGGTTTGTTGTTTGCTTGGATTTTTCAAACTGTCAGTCTGTATTCTTGTTGTCTCTGTGGTTTTATGACTTGACGATAAATACCTGAATTGAAGCTTAATACTCCGAGTCCTTAAATGGAGTACTTGCATGGACCAGTGGAAGCTGTCTTCTCACTCTAGGTAGTTTGTTTCCTCTGAGCATAATGTACTGCTCCTCTTAGAAGAGCCCCACAAAGACTTCACAAACTTCCAGAAAAGCCTCTGTGAGGTCCTGCTATTGTCCTCCCTGTTTTCTATCACCTAACAAGCCCATGTACATGACAACATGATCAGCCCCATAGGAAAAAGGGTCAAATTTCTTCCAGATCTTTTTTCTTTTTTATATATCTCTACAATGCAGGGAAATTATATTCCTCTGAGTCTACCTCCTTTTTTTTTTTTTTTTTTTCCCTATTTACAATTGCCACCTGTTGATGCAAAAAAAAAAAGGCTTGTATTTATTTTGTGCGTTGCATTATCCACCTCGGCATACTCAATAGCCAGGCCGCAATTTGCACTTTAAGTAATCAAATGGACATCTACTTGGAAAACAATCTGATTATGTGCATGTAATCTGAAAAACAACATATTAAAATGTAGCAATTTAAAATGGACACTATTTAAATACATTCCCTGCTTATCTTGTTGAGTTTGTGCATGTAAGCTAAAGAGCAACATTAGGCACATGTAGCGTATAGGTATGTGTGTCTGTGTATCATATTTCTATTTAACTAGTAAATAGCTTTGATATTTTCATATGAAATATATATGAAAATATATTTGTCTGGTTAGTTTGTAACTAACTGAAAAAAAAACACCACCACATTTACCTGTAATGTACTAAATATTATCATAATCCTTGTTAATGGCAAAAAAAGTACTACAGTTTTCATTTCAGCTCCTGCGCAGAAGCAGATGGAGTCCTTCGTCAAAAATTCTTAGGGTAAAAATCACAATTTTTTTATAATTTCACTTAATTTTAATGTCTAACTTATCAGTTCAATTTTATAGTACAATGTCAATGCATTTGGAAAACATATAACTTCAGATATATGTGACAATTTGTGAAAGTAGATTACTTAATGAGTATTTTGACTTTATGAGTCTGACATATGAAATATTTCCTATAGTTGTTTTGTTTAAAATCTTCTAGTATGATATATCTCTCCACAAGCCATTTACAGGGTTTTGATGGCACTGCAAACTATCCTTGAACATCATTTGGATAGGAATTTTGTTTTGATATATGTGGATATTCATAAATGCCAGAAACCAGTGCTTTAAAAAGATGAACATGCTGCATAGAACCTCAGCTATGAGTTGAGAAACATAAATGCAAATAACTGAACAACTTGTTTGGAAATTGCATCCAAAACAGTATTTGAATCATGACAAAATATCTTACATGAAGTATACATACCACTTACGGTAAGTATGAAAGAGTATTTTTCCTCACAGAGATACTAAATAAAATTTTCAAACCTTTTATGAAAAAAAGCAAATTATTTTTTTCCAAATCTCTGTAGTAAACTTTTTGCTAAATGAAGTAGGATTCCTTTTGGGTGGATGTTATTATGCTTTATTTTACTTTCATTACTGAAGTTCAGTTAGAGCCTTGTCCTCAAATGGAATCTCTTTTAAAGTCTCTTTAAGACTTTATTGTAAAAATATACATAACCTGTTTTTGCACAAGTAGTTCTCCTCACCTCAATTGCCTCATTCCTGGAGACAATATCTATGAACAGTTAATGGATGTTACCTTTATAAATATTTCAGTACAATACTTTCATCATATTTGTTTTGCACAACACCAGGCACACTGATGCTTAACCAAGTTCTTACCAAGTTGATCTGTGCATCCTAAGAACTGCAGTGAGCCGTCACCTCGCAACATGCCAAACTACTGGACTAATTCAACACAATGTGCATTCATGTCACAGCACACAGGCATAAACCAAGCTTACCCATATGATTCAATAACTCTGTGTGGAAATCTCTGTTAATAACTGCATTATGACTTTCTGAATGGAAAAGCAGGAGTTTTGAAGGCAGAATAAAGTGTATGCAGCCTGTTCATTGCAGTTAAAAGAAGTTAAAAATATGCAGACACTATGAAGGCCTTAAAACACTTTAGAATATCTATATATATTAAGAGAACAGAAAATACCTTTCTTATTGGGTGTGAAATTCCACTCTACTGGGAAAAGAGGAAGCTTTCCTATAGCTAGACTATTCCTGACATGTTCTCTAAACAGCTTACAACTTTGTGGGCTAGCAGGCTAATTTAATTTATGGAGGTCTTTCATAAACTACACTCTGGCCAGATAGCCTTTCATTGTTGAAAAAGCTTTTAAGGTAGGCAAAATAAAAAATGCTCACTGGAGGTAACTCTCTCTCCAGTTATTTTAAGTGGAATTTAGGGAGTAGGCCAGGTTAGACACATCACTTCCTGCTGACTAGATGGGCAGATGAATTTCTGTATGTTCTGCCTGTGGTGATAGTTCATCAAATATGTGAACAGTCCTTGGAGCATGAATGGGAATTGGGCATCACTGTGCTAGATAAGACTTTTTTAGCTGAGCTGTGCTGCCTTCTATGGATCTGGTGCTGATGTGTCCAATGTATTTCATGAGCTCTGTGGTTACCAATCTACTGAGCCGAAAGCACCATGGCAGGGGATCTGTCCTTCCCATATGTGCAAGCCCTGCTTGGAGTGTAGTTTCCAAGTGCTGGTGACTACAGTAGGGGAATTATAGTATGGGCAGTCTTGGGAAATAGGGTAGTATTCAGTAGTGTTATATTGTGTCTTGTCTTTAGTTTGACCTGCAATATTTTGTCACCTTTTAAACATCTGAATGACATGCTGAATATCCCATTTCCTATGTGTGCATTTGTATTGCAGTCCTCGGCCATTGTACACTTCTGCCTGCTGAACAGCAGTGATAGGCCACTGTTTCAAGCAAGAATTCAAGAGGCAGTGGGAGCTGTCATCTCAGGGGACAGCTGCATGGTGTAACTAACTCATCAATGTGTGAGTTGTTGATCTCTGGCTTTGCTGAGGTTGCAGATTCAGTGATGGCAAGGAAGTCTTCTTGATTTCTCCTAGTGGAAATACCTGGTCTGGCAAACCAGGACCTGTGTAAGCCAGGATGCAATTGAGAAGTTCCTTCTACTGATATATAATAGTTTCCAGGTTTTTGATGGTTCTTCTAGAACCTGTGGAACAGAGTAATCCACACTATGATGTGTTACCACCAATCAGCAGTATCTTATCTATGTGGAGGTGGTAATTTTGGGGCAAGGTAAGGTGGGGTGAGGGATGAGACAAGAAAAGAAGAAACAAAAAAAAAAAAAANGGTAAGACATAAACCGCACGGTTTTCCCACATTAAGAAGTTTCTTCTTGGTAGAAAGGTAATTTTCCAAACTCAAAACTTGGATTTTGGCTGAATCTCTGAGGGAAAGGTCAGTATTCAAATACCTTTGTCCTATACTAGCTGCTGAAGATTGTGTAGTCTTGGCTCCTTATTTTTGCTGCATGCTTGTATTTACTGGAATGACCTTCAGACATCAAAAAGTGCTTAAATGGCACTTTGTCCTAACTGTTTGGTTAAATTGTGCATTGCACCATTAGTTTGTAAAATTTGTGTTCAAACATTTACTTTACCAAGCTGGTAAAGATAGTACAGGTTTCCTAATAGGAGAGTGTGGGCTGGAATGTCATGATTTGATTATGCTATTAAAAAAGCCTTTTCCTGTCTTCTATTCCACCTCCACCACCTCCAACCCCCTATCCCAAGCAGTAAAACTTCAGGGTGCCTTTGGTTTTTTTCTCTCTTAAGAGATATTGTGTTTAGCCCAAGCCTTACTCATACAAGTAGTACCATCAGCATGTTGTAGCATGGAGTCCATAATTCATAACACAGTTTGGATCTTTTAGAAATAAAAATACAATTCCTTTTGGCTGTGAAATACTGAGTTTATTTTTATTAGAAAGCAGTGGGACCTGGAAAAATGGCTTGATAGTCTGATTTGCTTTTATACTTATAAAGCAGGTATATATGTTTCTGTGCAATATAGATCACACTAGAAAACAATTTCCTTTTATTTACAATGCAGTTGAGATTGTCATTGTATTATACCTTTTGGTGCACAGAATGTTCATTTTCTCTGAAACGTTATTCATCGAAAGAGGATAATTATGGTGTATTTCACAGTCTGCCAGAAGGAAAATGTATCTTTGAAAAGTTTCATTTCCCTTAAGTTCCTCATTTTCTATAGGAAGACAGAGCTATTAAGTAACATACCTATGACAAAGATTGATTAAAATGGCATAAAGGACTCTTATCTCTAAGTACAGGGATTTACATGTATAACTCCTATGACATTAAATGCAGGTGAAATTAACTCTATCTATTGTATAAAAAAAGTCTCAGTAAATTGGTTTGTACAGAGGTGAGGGGGGAGAGATGACATGTTAAGTAGCAACAAGAAGTCGGAAGTTACTTTTTATTTCAGGATATACCTACAACATAGCATCCAAATAATCACACCAAGTTCTCTGCCTAAAGTATTACCACAATATTCTGCTCAGGCTCCCTTTGGCTGCTAAATACTGAAAAAAATCACCTTGCTGATATGGCTAAGATTCTCATATTCAGGCTTTTTTCTAGAGCAGCTCAGTCTCCTCTGCGGCATTTGAGGTAAATTTAGGCCAGGTCTGGCTGACCTGGAACAAGGGATGTGCCCTAATGTCCACTATATGCGGGGCCTATGGCACATACCTCAGTACAGGTATAAGTACAAGGCGCATATGACCTATTCCACAGTACTCCCAGTACTAATTCGGCTTTGCTAGGAGCCCTTCTGAGTCTTACACCTCATTAACCCAGATAAATGAGCACTTGCCTTTATGACAGCTGTTACTTAAGATGTAAATGATCAGGGATGTGAATGCAATATCCAGATATTTGGGGGTTTTTTTTGTTTTCCCCTACTCACAGCAGAATGAGTAGCAAATACTACTTTTTGTTCTAGCAAAACTGATCAGCTTGCCCAGGCTTTTTTTTGGTTTGTTTTTTTTTTTTTTTTTTTTTGGTTTTGGTGTTTTTTTTCATTTCTAGTACTGAAGGCAAAAGTTTTGCTGCTTTTTATCTGTGTAAAGATTTGATTTTCATTTGAAAATACACCTTGTGGGATGTGAAGCTCTGTAATGACTATCTCACTTGTACATGACAGGAGAAGGTAGTCTGCCTTTCCTGAACTCTTTCTTTGAGTGTTTCCTCCACATTGACCTTGCTTTGACTATACATTTGTTACCATGTTTCAACTGCCATGTCCAGCTTAGTAGCCCACCAGCAGATATAACAGAAGAGTATTTGTTATTTAAAATATAGACATTTGTACAAGAGCATTAGCACAGGGCATAACTCCTTTTGAGGGCAATTCCACTTAAATGACCAGATTTCTATGAATGAGTATCAACCATAGCTTAGGGCAGAATTTCACATTTTTTAACATATTTAAATGGGGCTGGAAAAAATTCACAAGTCTCAGACAAGTCTCAGATAAAAACAAATAATAACAATAATATGAGTACATGTGTGTGTATTTTTAAGAAGGTAGGCTTAATTGACAGTTTGGGGATTGTGATCATATAAATACATGCCTTTTTCTCTATTTCACCAAGAATTCCATAGAAACAAGTGAATTTTTTTAACTACTGATTGGATATATCTTTTACACTGTATATTGACTTAAGTACTTATACTTTTTTTTTTGTTCTCATATTTTTGTAGGGCTTACTTTTTATTTCCTACTGCTGTGCAGTGGCGTGAGGAACAATTATTGCAGAAGTAGCCCCATCTTACTTATAACCATATGCTATTATGGTAATTTGATACTGAATTTTTCTTTAATTAACAAAGTGAAAACTTCTGTTACTAGCTCAACATAGTTTTTGAATTTCATATCAGTTTTAAAATTTATGTATTTCTCTGATTCTGAAGTTTTTCAGATATAAATTTTTTGTAGATGTTACTTTTCTTCCAAAAGCTTACAAAAAATCAGCAATTAACCAACTACAACAGGTGTTTCCTTTCTCGGGGAAAGGAATGCATATGATTATTGTAATTTAGATTCCTATGTGATTTAAGGAATTGGCTTGTTATTAGAAAACATTGCAAGCATGTGGAAAATGTATGAAATGATGTAGAAAGTTTGGATGAATCTATTACGGAGACAGGTTTAACCCCTTCAAGCTCTTTTTATGTGTGAAAGACTTGATATTGCATATATGGCTTAGATTTACAGTAACTTTGTTTTATGGCAAACTTAGGTTTTTGTACTTTGACCTTTGTACAAAAAATCTGCAATCACCATTTTGCAATATTCAATTTGTGTAATGGCAGACAAGTATTCCCTAGGAATACTGATAGCATATTACTCAGATTGTTTGCTCATTTAACCCTGCCCCAGGTGCCGGAATCTTTAGATTAGAGATACAGAAATAAAAATAGAATAGCCTAGCAGATCATTTTTGGCTGCTGTAACACATAATCATATTCTCTGATCCATTCTAGTTTTCTATTACTTGTTAATAGAAAACTTGGAGTTCCTTGAGTGTCTGCAAAAGGTGTCAGATTGACAGCAATTTAATTTCGAGTAACAACAGAATAGGCAGCTTCAGTTAATGCACACATTAGTATTGCTGATAAAAAATATGTAAAATACTCTGAAAATATTGATGACATGAAGAACCAGGTAATACCTCACACTGTATATTTATACATTTGCATTACTTACTAGAGGTAGAAGTAGAATTTACAAGAGAAAATTAGTGTTTGTATATGAAACAAAGAGATGTGGAAAAAAAAGCAGATAATAAAGCAAAAATGTCAGATTCAGTTTGTTATATTAAAAAAGCTAATTTTTTTCTGCTAGTGGTGTTTTTTTGCCTTCACTCTGCAAAGACTCTTATTAACCAAAGAATTCAAATATATATAGATATAAATACATATTGCAGTCATGCAAGTATTCTACTAGTACCTAATTACTCTGTAAGGAGAGAGGTTTTTGGATGATTTTTTTTTCCTACTTGCAACCAATTTCAAGATATATCTTTTTTCTCTCTCTTTCTCCATTTTGTTTTCTTGCAACCGTGGACAGCTAACAAATACGCTATTAGCAGAATACTGTGATGCAAAAGCATGTGTCCAACCACACACAAAAGCACTGTTTAATAGTAGCATTGTTTCAGTTGCATATTTACAGACACCAAGTGTAAGTCTGGTGGTTTTGTGCACTTGTGCTGATGATAGTAAAATTAGAAGAGAGGAGGTTTGGTCAAACCATGTAATCTCTGTGACCTGTTCGATTTTTTTACCTCCTGCCTTTAAATCGTAGCCTCCCTCCTGACACTGTTAAGCATTGCCAGTAAACCACTGGGTTGTTTATAAAAGTACATTGTAAGGTAGTTTGTGTTGGAAAGTATGAGCTGCCCAACAAATTAATGGCATTGTGAGGTGCTGCATGCTGGGGTGAAAATAAATTGTAAGAAAATATGGGAAGACAGGTAATGGGCGCTAGCTATGTTGCACAACACTTCTCAAACTGCTGCTGAGTGTGTGCCAATAGATATGGCAATAACTGTCAACAAGATTTACAATACTTTCACATTTACACAGTGAGAGTAAAAAGGTTGAAAGAGTTCTATAATTTCATTTAAATTTTAGCGCCAACTATTTCTGGACCTACTATTTCCAGGCAACAGTCACAAACACACTGCTTATCTTTCATATGTGTCAGTGGGATTGTCTGTTGTTATCATCAGAGTCCTTGAAATTTGACATATGGAAAATAGCAGTAAAGCAGAGGTAAACACTCAATTGTAAAATCCAAGTAGGTACAGATTTTGCCATTTATTGTATGTGCTGTGATTTCTGATAGCACTAAATTGTGCTACCTATCTATAGCCCCAGTGGGTGGTTCCTGCAGGCAATACATTTTCTGACTGTGCTTCTTTTCCTGATATTGAGAAGGCACAGCTTAAAGCCACTGTGTTTGCTTTGTTGTCCCCTTGACACTGCATTCCATGCTGCAGAAATCTGCATGAGGCTAATTGAACAATTTTAAAGGTCCGCTGTGTAAGGCTCAGGAGTTGTCCCATCGTCCGCCTTATCGGTATTCAGACACGTCTTTACACTTAAAACAACCTTCAATAGTTGTTAGCACTGCAGAAATAATAAAATTATGTGTTTACACATCCTCAATGCAATTTATAAATACCTTCTTTGTATGTCATTTTATAATGAAAAGTCTGGTTACCAGTTAAATAACTTCATCTTATCAGAAGGTCTTGCTTATGTTTTTCAATGGCTTCAGCTGCCAACCACTAAAAAGCCTTCTTTAAAATATGGACTAGAGAGCCAATAGATTACAGATTATATTAGATGATAGTTATGTATCTTTTTTAAATTTTTGTGGTCTAACATGCTACTGAATTCATGAAAATAAATTATATGCTTAGGGAAAAAAAAAAAAAAAAGTCATTTTAGAATTCACTAAATAATCTTAAGGCTGACCAAACCATTCCTTGTATTACTTTATATCAACCATATGAACAAATTGGCAGTTAGTGATTATTATTTGTTTTTAGAGTGGTAACACCCAAAGGTCTCAGACACTAGGAGCTTTATAAACATAGATCAAATGAACATTTCCTGCTTGAAGAATTGGAGACCAAAGGGTAATTTAGGTCAGAAGAGACCTCCACAGGTCATCTAGACCAACCCTCTCTGCTCAAAGCAGATCTAATTAGATCAGTTTGCTCAAGGGCTTTTGTAGAGCTCTAAAAAGTGTAAGAATTTATCATCTAAAGTTCATTTGCTAAAATCTGAGGGTTTGGTTGAATACAAGGTTAAGTCCAATGTCATCCTGTGTGCATGTGGCAGTCAGTATGTTTGTTTTATTTTTATCTTTCTTATTTATTCAATTGTAGACTTAGCTGACCCAATAGTTCTATCCTAGAGGCTCCTACTTCTCTCTTAGGAAAAAGAGTTCTCTACTGGGTATTCACTTTGGAAAAGGCCTCAGAATACCCATCCATGAGCAAAATCATCACTGTCATGTGAAACTGCAGAGGAACTGTCACCCTTACTGGAAAACAGTACACTAGAATTGATCAGAAAAAGTAATGACAGCATCAGTGTTCCCTGACTTTTCATTTCATCAGTTTTTAAATGACCCTTTATGCCTGCTTCAGGTGGGGTCTCAGTATGTATGTCAGTTTATTACAGACCAGGTTAACCCATTGATGGTCAATGTGGAAGCACATGTTGAATTGTAAGTTTGCATTTAAAATCTTTTAGAGCCAAGTGAACTTAGGTGAGTTCCTAAACCATAGTATCTTCTAGAAAGCCTCCTCTCCATTTACCTGGACCTTAGATAGAGTTGAGAATATAGTTTTTCTTCTAAAGCATTTAATTTCTCCTTACTGACCTACTACTTTGTGTTTCTATTGATTTCAGTTCTATTTTCTTATAAGAAAGTGATTGAAAGTTTAGGACCTCTGGATCCCAAAAGGTTTACACACCTGTAAAACTAACGGTGTAAAGCTTCCTGGAGTGCAAATGGCCTCATATTTGTATGATTTTCTATGGATACTAAAAAGTTTCTCAAATGGGGCCATTTTTTCTAGGCTTTGTGGAAAAAATTATTCACCACCCAGGTTTTAAAATTTTTTCAGTTCACAGAGTATTCTGAGTTGGAAGGCACCCACAAGGATCATCAAGTCCAACTCTTAAGTGAATGGCCTCTACAGGGATCAAACCTGTGACCTGCATTATTTGCACCATGCTCTAAACAGCTGAGCTAATCTCAGTTATTCTTTGCCAGTTCAGGGATGTTTAGAACCATTACCAAAGAACGGATAAAACGGATGCTTAAGTCTACAGAGCATGAAAAAGTTATGTTAGTAAGAAACAATCAGCAATTTTTGTTGTAACATCGGAAATAATATTAAGATGTAGACACTTTGAGAATTACTGAGTAAGACGTAATCAGAAGACATTTAAAACATCAGAAAATAATTGCTGTATAATTAATTGGGGTGATGGAGTTGATTAATCTAGCTCTGTCTGAAGTAATTTATTAAACTATATTCTCTACAGGTAAAAATCTGTATGGTTCATCCCATATATACTGACAATGTTTTTCAGCCATAAAATTGCAACTCAATTATCAAAATATAGAGAGGTAGTTATTTATTTATCGATTCATGTGGAGATAAACAATTTTTATTTTTAATATTTTCAGCCTACAGGTGAGACACAAAGATTTAGTTTAAATATCACAATTATGAGGACACTCTGTTTATACATGTGTCCAGGTTCATAAGAGAGCATACTACTAAATTGCTTTGCAGTAACTTATATTTTAGAGTCAACCCCATATTAGCTTAAAAAACAAACGAAAACATAACAGAAGGGAAGGAATCGTGATATGTACCTGCAATATGTATTTTTTTCAGTTTTCCAGAGTATGAATTTTGGGTTAATATTGTATCAGAAGATTTGTTTGAATGTAAAGAATGAATAGGTCACTTTGATCAGACCTTTGTAAAATAATTTCTCCTTTTTAAAGGAAAGAACACTGGACATCAAATCTAATATTGCTTGCTGTGATAATAATTTTAAAACATGTATTTATAGTGTTTGGAATTTAGATAATTGCTCAATATTGTGGTGACTCCTATTAAAGCATTTCATTGTGTTGCTACAGGTTTGTCTCAGAGTTACGATTCCCATATATATGAAAAATTCAGTTTAATAAAAGCAAAAAAAAAGGATTGCAGTACAGCATATGAAAATCCAAAATATTTTATCCCAGCTAAAAAGCCTGCTGTTATATTTCTTGCATTTTATTCCCCTCATAGAGAATGCAGATGAATGACTGACAAGGCTTTCTCACCTGGCCATCTCTTTGACCACACTAAAACTCCTTGGGAAAGGAGTCTAAAGAAACTTTTACTGCCCCTCTGCTCTGAGCTGCTGAGACTGGTTGCTGACATCTGTGTAACAAACAGAACATTGCTGGTCTTTTTACCAGACCTATTCTGAATATGAACATTTGGCATCATCTATATAACCACAATGATCCAGTAATAATTTTTTTTATTACTTCCTACTCACAAGTACACCTTTATTAAATATTGTCTGCCTTGCTGAATTACTTTAACATGTTGCGTCTTGTATGATATGTTGAATTATGAAGTAGTCATCTCTAAGAAAATACATGGCAATTTCTTGGCAGTACCAGAAGAGACACATATCAGAAAGCCTTTGACCATGTTTGTCTAAGTAAGGTTTCATTTCGTTTTGTGCTCCAGAGGTTTTGTGGGTGGGATGGAAGTGTTTGTTTGAATGATTAAAGGACTCAGCCAGAGTCAAAGGATATCACTGTTCTAGAAGTAGTACTGTATTTGTGACTTATTTTTTATCTTTCTGTAGATCACAGTTGTGAGTATTACTTTTATTTTTATTATTGGAAAAATAGTAAAAGAAATACTTTGTAAAACCAATGAGGGGAAAACTATGCTTAATAGCATATTGTCTGCTTAAAACATCTTCCAAAACTCTGTAAAGACTGCCTATACCAAATTGGTAATATGTCTGCTTAGTGCCTTAGTGTTCAGAAGTTATTTCTGTACAAGCTAACTAGAAGATTTTATAAAATCTGTTTTGAATAACTTGAAAAATGTGTTTAATAGTATTTCTTGTCAAAATCTGAAAAAATTCCCCAAATTATCAGACATTTCTTGAGGGCAATACCAAGGCTTTGGATGGCTTTGAGAGGCAGGTAGTTAAAGAAAATTTCTCTTGGCAGTTGTCTCATGGAAAAAGATTTGTTCTGCTGAGGAAATAAAAGAACTGTTAAAACAAAAGCTAATAGGAGAGAAGATGGCCTTTTAGCTTTAAAAGTGGAGGAAATACTTGCAAGAACTTGAAAGATAAAGTGACATTGTGACCAGTGAATTCAAAAAATCACTAGATTCCTTTCATTGTACATGCATTAAATATCTTTTGGTCTAGGCCACATGTTTGATTTTCTTTTTTTTTTAAGGGATTTGGGGGTCTTCTTAACATATGTTCCATCATTATAGGAATCTGTCAGACCTATGAAGTTTATGACAAGTCTTGCCAATGTGAGCTGCTAGATAATTGACCAAATGTTGCTAGATAATTGAAAAAGAAAAATCCATTTAACTAGCATGTCTTACTTGTACAACGTGGTAGATGACACTGTTACATATCTAGCAACAAAAGGTGGTGGAACATGTGAAGTAGCGTAGCTGGATTATCTTGGCAGGAATAGGAAGTCAAGTGAGTGTGTATTTCTAATAGAAAATACTTCCTGCTGTATGTTAAAACCCCCAAAAGGCATTACATACAGCTTAGACATTGCTGTTGTGATGTCTTTGCATGATAATAGTGCTGCTGCAGGATTTATGCTCCAAAGTATTTTTGTTTACAGTGGCTCTGTTTCCAATGTAATCTCGAAGGCTGCCCTAATCTGAAAAGTTAATTAAACCAGTCAACAAAGCAAATCTCTTAATTCAATGTTATGAAGCATATATGAAAATTTCCCAAGTATTTAGTAAACACCTGTGCAATCACAGGATACTTACTAATGATAGTAGCCTATCCTTATGTGTGCAACAACTTCTAAATGTAAACATTGGTTCCCAGTAGTCTCTATTAATGCAGTCTTAGTAATGTAGATCTTGTGCACTAAACCAACTGCACCTAGAGATCACCCAACTTCATTTGTCAGAGGCTACTTTTCCTTTTTGACTTCCCTGACCTCCCACAGCAGCTGTTCGTACAGTGATTATCATCTAGTGGAGTGTGCTGCTGTAAGACAAGCTTGCATTTTATAAATAGACATGTTAATTTAGTGTATACTTATACTTTAAAAGAATAAATTTAAAATTTGGAGAGAAGGTTAAAACAAAGAAGCTATTTTAAAGCAATTGTTTACTTTATTATGGTATTTATTATCCCCATTTCACCCACCCATAACAAAATACTTTCTATTTGGTAGGAGTTCAGCCTGCTCAGAATTGGAACATGAATACAGAACTGCATAGCTAATAGTTTCATTTAGAGGACCACACACAGGTGTTGCACATGTGAGGGAAGCAAGCTGACAGATGTCCACATCCCCTGCATCTACGAATAATAATAACCCTCCTACCTTACAGACTGCAAGCAGGAAAGACTTTCAAAGCACTGTCATCTTTTCCCCCCACTGAGAACCAAGTACGTTCCTGTAACTTTTTGTGCATTTTTTCCCTAGTCTAGAGACAGAAGATATGCATGTGAGTGGCTTATAATAAAATCTCCTTAGGACAGATTAACTTATGTTTCTTTATTATACAAAAATAGTGTGTCTTTTCTCTAAAATAATAAAACCTTAAAAGTCATCTCAGTGTCCTGGAGGTAAGAATAAAAAGAGTATTTTCGCACCAGGAGGAAGACTGATGTGAAGATTCAGTAGTCATCTGGAATAAGTAGCGAAAGAACTTGCTGGCCTTCCTCCCAGCTTCACAGAAGACCTAATTTATTTTGGCCCACATGTAGTCTGCACCAAGATATCAAGGTCTTTTGAAAAGCTTGGATTTCAGTAAGGGGGGTATAATTTTTGGCTTTTCTGGTTGCAGAAAATTAACTGACTGAAACTTAACGACTCAAAAATAAGAAGGAAAAAAAAAGAATTATATTTCTTTTGAGAAAAAAGTATCTCATGGTTATGGGATATTACTTGTAAGTTTTAACTGCCTGAAACTAGGGACAAGCCAGGTTTTGCCACCTATTATAGGCAAAAGAGCAAAAGCAAAATTTAGATATTCATTGGAGAAACAATGCATTATTTACTACTAAAATTTCCTTAACTCAAAAGTTAGAAATACTGTGATAATTGAAAGTTAAGAACATCTAAAAACTGTGTGCTTTCACCTGAGATGTTCCTTCAATTTTTTTCCTGACATAATGAGCAGATTTTGAAATCTGCGTCACTGCATGAGATATTCAGGAAGAAGTGTTTGTATAGGAAGAGTCATGGTCTTTTAATTACCAACTCTGCTTACATTAGTATCAGAGCCATCAGCAACTGCATCCATGCAGTGTCAGCAGTAATTAGAACCGAATATATAGGCCTCTACTCAGGAAGAATTGCTGAATATATGATTTAACAGCACTGGAAGTGCTCCTGCACTATCCCACACAATAGCATTTTTAGTATAAACTACAACTATCTAGATCGCAGCTTACTGCATGCTAACCTCCCCAACAAGATAAGACCAAACTTAACGGAAGACTGAAGGTGAGAGACATACAAACAGTATAATGCAGCAGCAAATATTATTTGACATGAAAGTTTCGGTCCCATTCCCATTGTCTTTTGTACATTTGTGACTCTGGTTGTATTTGTTAAGGAAATAGCCCGATGTCAAGGCCCTGATCTAAGAATGTTTCAGTGGACTAATTTCTGACTGGCAATGCAGCCTCATTCAATACTCTGTATTGAATACTTTTGGAAGTTTAGTATCACAAGTTTCATGGACTAACTTGGTTACATAGATTTATGCAAACCTGTTCTTCAAAAGTGTGTTTTTCTCCTTCAGTACTAAACACATCTCTGCAATATTTGTTTACTAGTTCATTGGTATTCAAATCTGAGTTTCTTCCTAAACCAAAATCCTCCATCTTCTTAATAGAGTGCAGAACATAGTCCCAAAACCACAGGGAGGGTGAATCCATTTTTATTTTATTTTTAAATAATGGAGCCTTTATGCATTCTGAAATGAAAGTCTGCCTTTAGCTGGAGGTTTCTCCTCTTCCCTCAGTCAAGGGGTTTTGGGTGCAGAAAGCTCACTGAAAGACGGGTGAAAATTGTAAATAATTAAAAAAAAAATACCATACATTCTAAAATCTCCTGCTCTTTGCTGAATTTGTTTTGGCATGCAGAGACACTAATGCACCTGTGGAGAAAATGTTCTCTGTAATGGATGACATCTGGTTTGAAGACAAAAGTGGAATGTCAGTAGACATAGTTAAGGGAATGACAGTGGTAAGAGCCAATCGTGCTGGTAACTGCAAAGAGGTCTCTGAACAACTGAAACACTTGCAGCTTCCTCAGAAAACACTGCATATATACCTAAAATACCTGCAAAATTCTTACAGATAATGTAAAATACACAAGCCGTTTTTGTTAGAAAGATCTGCCTTAAGTTTCTGCAGTGTTCTAGAAGCAATCTTGAAACAAACTTTCATTTTCAGTAGTGTATAGAACACTCGTACATCTTTTCATATGGGCAAAATTCTGCAGTCTGTATTATTTCTCATTTAGACAAAAGTAAGGATAAACTTGCTTGAGATTTCAAATAATTTTTGAAATTATCTTGTTTTGTTCTAAATCTAGCCAGATTAAATCTCAAGAGTTATTCAGCTTTATGTAGCCTTCTTAATTTCTGTTAGATTACTGACTGCATGTATGATCAAACACATGCATAGTCCACTTAAAATTAGTTTGTTGATGAGCTTTGAAAGATTTGATTAAAATTGATTTAATAGTTTGACCCAAAATTAAGATATGTCAGTTAATGCTTAACTCTTACAAAAAAAAAAAAAAAAAAATTAATTAGTTGGGAATTTCTCAGAAATCATCCCCTCTTTGTAAAGAAATAGTGATGTTTGACGAGAGAACATTATCTGTGTATGTACACTTATATGTGTATGAATGAAAACATTATATAAATGAATGAAAAAATAAAAAGTACTTAGATTCATCTCTGCTTCTAAGGATCCTACATAAAAGGAACAGCTCCTAATTTGTACTAGTGGTACTCCGTATTACGGCTTGCCTTAATGTTAGAAATAAATCCAAACCCCATTTATTTCCATACATTTTTATAGTGAACAGCATGTAATTCTTTTAGAAAGCAAGTAGAAAATACCTACACTACTTTGTTATTTGTGATTGACAGTTCTTTTCTACCACCTGCCTTCAAGAGCAAGCAAAGATCTCTTACTGATTACACTTCATATTCCAAGTAAGACCTAGATAAAGACCATAAAAATATGTTAATAATGGAAATTAAAGAAAACAAGTAGACTATTTTAATTGTACAAATCTTACAAACCTTGGCATAGAAATCAGCTCTCATTTCATCATGCTTCTCTTTCAACAGTAGCTGCGCTGTAGCTGTCTACCTAACCAGGGCATTGGTTCCTCTTGTGCTCCTGAGTTAGGTGTTTCAACTAAATTAGATGAATCAGATTATAGTCATGTCTGTTGTTCAGACTCTGTCATAGTCATGAATAGCTGGAATTAATTATTCACAGGAATATTACCTTCAGAAATATTTGCTAACACATAGTTGAAAAAAAAAGATGTCCCAATAGCCCACTCACAAGTGCAGCTGTGATAGGACAGTCTAAAGGCGTACTTGATAAACCTGAGGGGCTTTGCTGTGGTAATCCTTCTTCCTACTGTCTAACAGTTTCCTTAATGTGTCAATATTTCATTTACATTTGTGTGACTGCGTTCCAAAGGGAATGCTAATAAAGCCTCCAGATGCCAAAATCGTTCTGAGTAACTTCTGTGTGTGGGAGTCAATATGATGCAAACCAGGTGAGAGACTTGGTTGAATCATTTCATGACAGATGCAGTTTTCTAGCAGCTGTTCCAGAAATTTCTGCCCTCACAGCTGTTTGTGTGCACCCCTGCACTGAAGACAGGTCACAAGAAGCAAGTAGGGACCAAAGCAGCTCTAGCTGGGGTAGCCAGACCAAGTAGAACATCAGCTCATGCCTTCACTGTACAGCAGATCAATGTGCTGCACAGTTCCTTGGTAACGTCTTTGATGGTTATGTTTTTAAAGATACATTTCTCCTGCAGAAAGATCAAGAAATTCTCTTCTATTTCCAAAAGCAGCAAGTCTTTGTGGTCCTTTGTAAAGATTAATAGAAAATGGCAAGTATGGCCAAGGTATATCTAGTCAGTTACTGTGATTTTTATTCCTACAGGTATGGACATATAGATGCAGCAATGCTAATATGATTTAAGAAAAGAAATGTACTTTAGAACCAATTGTAATAATGAGAAAAAGCATTATGTGAAGGTGGACTTGAACATGAGTTTCTTCCTCTCTTGTCCATGTAGTGTCAATATATAATTTCTGCAAACCTGGATGTGAAATATTTGAAAACATAAGATCCAGTACACCTGTGAAGAATTCAATAACATTAAACAAGTTAATATTTATATTTTAAATGGAGATGTATTTTTTAATATTATTACTAACAGGCAAATGAAATACTTGTAAGTTTATTTGTCTGCATCTGGAAGGTTATATTCATTCATTCAAGTAAGCCAAGAGCCCTCAACTGTTTGGACTAGGGGAGACTAAGAAGTGGCATTTGAGTGCTGGCAAATTGAATCATTCAACAGCATTTATTATTCTGTCCCCTTATTAAGCTGAAAAGTATAAAGCATAATAAGCAGCTACAGATTGTACATGAAATTATTTATGCTATTCATAACCTTTTTAGTACCAGGCAGATTTCCAACACTGTGATTTACAGGTGTTCTTCAGGAAACCTAATCAAAGTATCTCTTATTTTGAATAAGCCTCTGTACAAGCAAACAATGAATAGGTTGTTTGCTTTAGTTTACCTATTTTTTTTTCGAGTCCCAGGAAACTTAGATGCCAGATATATAAATATATAATTTCTACTTTAACAAAAAAAATATTTTAAGGATCAGAAACTTCTAGTTCTTTAACATCCAATATGTGATATTAATGATCAAATTTCAGAGTATTAATGAGGCTCCTAATATCAGTCAGGAAATTAGATATTAATAATGGACCTGAATCTAACCCAATGAAATAATCCAGAGCTTTGGAAGCATTCACATTCTGACCTGCATGTGAGAGAAACAGGTTATGTCACCATGCAAACAGTACAGCTAAGTCACTTATGTACAGGACAGCCTGCACATGGCAGCCTAATGTTTCAGGTATCTCTCAAAGTAAATTCTCTCCACATATGACTTACGTTGACAAGGCAAGTCAGGTAAGTGTGTCTGAGAGGGAGAACAAATGGAAAGGAATCTTTCTGTGCAGAACGTGCTTGAGAACCACGTAAACTGAACAGGCAACTAAAACAGTATTGTATATACTGTTAATGTTGTATATATTTTGAGTCATGGAAGATATTTATAGACCAAAACTAAAAATTAAGTTTTCCTGAAGGCCTTGTGAACAAAATTCTGTATCAATCTATTTGAATTGAGAGCTTCTCCATTATTTTCTATCAAGAGCCACAACCCGTTCTTATTTTCATGATAGCATCTCGGTTTTATTAGTTTAGAAAGACTCCAGTGCATAAAACCCCCAAGAGAGTGATAGCAGGCTTGACTTTAGTAGTAGTTATAAAATGTACTGGAAATAACTTTTTCCAATAATTGAACACATTGGCTTTTGGTACCAAAGGAAGTCTTAAGAAAACTATTTTCCTACAGGCTGTACTTTACTTTCACCAGCCTCTAAGCTGGTCATGTAAATTATCTTTCTTTCACATCTTAGCAACTTACAGTAAAAGCAAGGATAATTTTTTTTCTGCTGTTCTTCTTTAAATGATAAACCCACTAATTCTCAGTATATAAAAGCTATATTCCTTCTCCAGAATAGGATGAAACCTACTGGGGGAAAATATGTTTGTTTGAATAGTATATGGAAGGATGGATAGTGGTCTTCATCCAGATCCAAGTACCTAGTGTTCTCCTTGGGCTTTTTACTGAAGGTAAATACAGCATGATTATAAAAACTAGCAAAATTCAGGTTGCAGTTTTTTACAGAATCAGTTGTGTTTCATGTTGTCAGATAAAAAACTGTTTTGCCACAAAGCACTGATTATCCTTCCCATTCAAATTAATTCATAAGACACTGATGATCTGTCTGCCTCTTTAGTCTGTATTACATACTGTACCTCCATACCAGTCCAATTTAACTGGATCGAGTTCATCAGTAACTAGAATGATTCTCCTTATATCCAAACAATCTGAATAATTTGCAGAATTCTAATTCTTTTTGGCACTAGATTCTCCTTTGTTAAGCTTATGCAGAAAATAAGAAAGGTTTGGGAGATTCATCCATGCCTGAAGTGGGCACTCGAAGGAGAATTTCCCCAGTTTTATAGGTAATATGGTGGGCTTCATTATGTGGAAATTACTTAAAACATTCATTTGTTTTAGTTAAGAAGATCAAGAATTTTGCAGTTTACAACTTGTCTGATAAAAAATGCTTTTATTACACCTACTAGGCCAGGATTACCAGTGAGAAGGACTATGAAAAATATTGTCTGCCCTTTTGAATTTTCTCTATAAACAAGGTGCACATTCATGAAACACAAAAATACAATCTGACCTCATGAGGAAGTGTCAAGAACAAGTGTTTAATCCTATTTGTGTAGGGTGTGGCATACCCCCTACTCAAGCTCTAGACAGCATTCTGTGGCCTTGGTAATTCAGATGAGAAATAACCACAATCTTATTTCAAAACATTGGTGTAAAGAATATTAAAATTTGTTCACCTGAGTGTGGAATTAAAAGGTGACTACTGAGTGTTATGCAAAACATTAGATTGCATAAGTCTTTGGAGGCGATTTCTAGGAACAAATGGCATTTCCACTATCTAACTTAGGTACTGATGTTAGGCTGCTGTGCACTGCTTATTGCTTCCTGTATGTAATTACATTTTTTAAAACGGTAATCGCAGAGACACACATCTCCTCATTTAGATCTTTCATTAAGGTGCCTAGCTGTAGGGAGCGTGTTCACATCTGCCCACAGCTCCTAGGTGGTTGTTCTGGTGCATCACTAAAAAGTATAAAGGCATTTGAGCCTCTGAGCAGACAGTTTTTCTTAAATAGTTCTTATTTGTCAACTGTCTTTTGATAAAACTAATGTAGTAAATTATTTTAAATTCAACAGCATCCTACTGAAAAAAGAGGATTCCTCTGTCCAAATTCTGACCCTGCGATAGCAAACTCTTTTCCCATCTAGTGGGATTCTTCCATACCTGCTAGTATTACTCTGCTTCATCAAAAATAGATATTAAACTGTAAATCAGCTGTGGAATAAGGAAAAAATTGTATGAAAATACTTAGTGAAAGCTAATCGCTGTTTATTTTATAGGTGTCAAATAAGACTTAATCATGACCCTGTTAGGCGCTTGCATTTAGTTTAACAAAAATGAAGTGTTTCAATAATACCAGGCTATTACATTGGTTGTCTTTACACTAGGGAATTACTAAAATTAGCCGAGAAGAACTCCATGCCCACTTTTACACAAACTGCAAGCTTTTTGGGGTGAATATTGTGTTAATTGTAAGCAGGGATATTATAATATGAAGTCAGACTTTATAAGCTCCTATCACATGAGGACTGGTGGTACAAGCCCTTCATTTAAAGAATGAGGAAACTCTAAAACCACTTTGAAAACATCAGCCTAGTTCAGATTCCATGTTTCTGTTTGTCCTTTGACTGAGCATTGGATTAGTTTAACTATGAACCTACAAACATAAAACAGTAGATAAAAAGTAACATGTTGCACTTTTTCCATAGTAAAATTATGATTAAAAATGGTTCACCTGGGAAAATTCAAATTCATCATAAATATAATGGTGTTTCAAAGGGGAACTAATGATACAGTTTATGAATTTTAATTTCTGTTTTAAAAGTCAGCAAGTGCACTTTCTATAAATGTAAACCATCTGTTGGCACCTTTTAAAAGACTAGAATTCAGTTCATCCAAGTATGAATTATTTATTTAGGATTTTTTTTCCCTAAGTAAACTCTATGTTTTTTTTCCTCTCTTCCATTACAAATAATGTTTCTGTTTTATGTGAAGTTTCAAAATCGACACATTTATAATGGTGACATATACTATGTGAAATGTTTTGAGTTGGGATTACTTCATAAAGGTAGTGGAGAATAGTTTCTTTTTTTCTGTGGAATTATATTTTGTAACATTTCAAATCACTGCTTTTAAAGGGCATTTTTGGCTTCAAGTAGCATTAATTTCAGGTAAAGAATAAGGCAATGGTGAAATTTCGATTGGATATCTATCACAATGCCTTGGAGAAGAATGTTGCTTATGTAAGTCAATACAAGCTTAATGAAAGCATTTATCTGTGTAGATTTGATTATTAATTTAACAAGAGCTAGAATATAACCATGGGAATTAATTTCAGTATGCGTTTGTATTGAAACAGAGGTATGTTTTTGACTCTTTCTTTGATAGGAATTCATGACAAAGTGCTGCTCCAGATCCTAAAGAAGCTGTGTCTGGTGCTTGCTAGTTTTCATGACACTTCTATCTCACGTGGTTGGTTGGTTTATTTATTTATTTATTTCCTGGCAGCTGTTCTTGATGAGATATATTTGGACACTTGGGAGAGGAAGCAGAAACAGATGATCTATCTTGTTGCACTTTGCTAATTAGAACAATTCCCAGTGACCTCCATCTGCATAGTTTCAATTTTGCCTTTGAATCATGAATCAACAAACATTTTTTCTATTTGATAGCCCACTGTTCCTTGTGAACAAATAGTATGTTAGTCTCATCTTTATTTTCTTTTCAAAAATCTCTTTTTGCTAGGAATTTGTCAAAATACGATGGGTACTAACAGGGAATATTATAAAGTCATCCTTATTACATACCTTATTTCCATTAGAGCTTTGGACCTGTCGGTCAGTGGCCTGTCACATTCAGTCTCCAACCATTTCCTGTCTTTACTAAAGTATGTCTCTCAACTGCTATTACTTTGCTCTTCTTTTACTAGGCTAATGTGAAGTGTTTACTACCCTGGAGATGTTTCTGTCACTGCTATTAATTGCAGCATGCAAAGGGGTTATGCTGGAAACATAGATCAGTAATGGTTTCTTTACAAATCCTGTTTAAATTAATACCAAGAGTTGTCTTCTCATTTTTTCCAGTCTTCTACTGATTGCATATTTTCTCATGTGATGTGATGAGTTTCCTAAATGTCTGCAGACACCTTGTGTTTTTATGATCACTAAGGGAAGGCTTGGAAGTGAGAATAATTTAATTTAAGCACTCTGATACTCATACAGGGTCCAAGTATTTCCGTAAGTTTAGAATAAATTTTGTAAGAAATTTAAGAAAATATCAACATTTTGAATATTTATCCCAAAAGCACTGGAAACATTCATTCCTATATGATAGAATTATAAGTTGGCTACTAGCTTTTCAGTCTCTTCTCATTTGGGATTTGGACTCAATACAGATAAAATTTGTGTTCCTTTCAGCCAACAATTATGTGATTTTTAATCTTTGCTAACATGCTTTGAGACCAACATTTGAATAGCAGCGCCATCTTTTTGATCAAATAAATGAGAGAATGACCCAAATTCTGTTCTGTTAATTGGTATGTAGTTTTACTTATTTCAGTACAACTATTCAAGGAGTAACAAAGGTAAGCTAGCAAGCACAGGAGTTAGAAATAGCTGTTATTTAAGCCATTTTGATCTTTTCTTTGTTATTTCATTCTCCTGCCCATTCCTCTGGGGAAGAGACAAGGTTGGTGGGAAAAGAGATTCACAATTTGAATTTTAAGGAATGATTCCTTGTCCTATTTGCATGGGTTCAATATAATTCATCATTTAGTTGGGAAAAGAGCTACTCCACCCAAACCAAATTCAAGCCTGCTCTTCTGAGACAGCAACAGAACTTTGTGCGTCTGCGTTACTACATAGTTGTCAGGATAACACATGGTTTCTGCCTTCACCTCTTTGCTTGCCCAGAGATGCTGCTGGCTGATGCAAAGGGCTTTGGGCCAGCGGAGCCAGAGCTCCACCATGTCCTCTTTGGGGGAACCTTGGAGTGTGTTTTCTCATGAAAAGCTCTATGTACAGTGACACGTGCTATTATCCTAATTGAGTACCTACATAAAGTCAGAAACAGCTTCCCAGAGCTATATAGGCATTAAACTTAAACATTTATCATTACACTATAGCAACTGTGCCAGGCCAACATCTCTCAGTCTAGTTGGCTCAGGGGCTTGTTTTGTAACACTCTCAGAGCTGCCAGCTCTCAAGACATTTGGTGTTTTTCTTCAGTCCCCGAACCATGGAATCATGTGATGCAGTAAGAATATCTTTCCATTTATTAAAAAAAAAAAAAAAAAAAAAAAAAAACAAAACAAAAAAACTAAACCAACAAAACCAGCCTTCAAACATGAAAGAACATTTTTAGCCTCTGTGAACACAAAGGAACACTTGGAAATATTTCTTTCATCAGCACCTAAACCTGAATAAAAGAACTCTTCTTCCAAGCTGTACGTTTGTGTTTTTAAGAAAGTCTCATTCTGAGGGGGCAGATGGATGATTTCTTGAACAACTGAGGATGTGTGTTCTACACTAAAGATACATTAGATGTTCTTGGAATGGAGCCAGAAGACTTTTTCTTTTTCTTTTGTTTATTGAAGAGCTTTCATGTCTTTGGGTATGAGGTCTCCTTAAAATTTACTGTCACTGACATTTCTATTGAATTTAGAAAGTCTAACTTCATATTCAAACATTATTATTATTGATTGGGGAAGTCATAAGAGGAATAGTTATATTAAAGGTATTAGCACTCTTCTATTACATTTTTTGGAGAATAGTTTTCCTCCATTCTGTTAGTGATGCAAGTTCTGAGTAAGTTATAAGTCATTTTTTTAAAGTTTATTTCACATTTTCAGACATCAGTAGGTCTGGAATTCTGGTGAAAGCCTGACCTAGATTGCCTAGGATGAAAGCTGGATAGATGTCTGCCTTTTTTAAAATAGTAACTCATACCTAGACAGAACACCTGGCCACTATAGATATTACCCTCGGTTCTTAGTGGACAACATGTGACTCCACAAATGCAGCCAGACATTGCGGTAAATAATCTCTACTTTGGAAGGATGAACATGTTGAGCATGTAGCCTGAATTCTTTCTCCTTTATTATGGTCTGGAGACCACTGCTAGGGCAGCCTAAGAACTATTTCTTGCAATTGTTTTGGCATGGATGATTTATTTAGCCTAATGTCAGAATCAGAATTGCTCAGTAATTTACAGAAATATCATTTTTGGAAGATGGAGTCAAAATCTGTATCCACCAGAGACTAGTAACAGTGAAGGAAAATTATGTCAGCCTGCAGGCAGGTCATTGACTGAGTTAAATGAAATCTATTTAGTTTCTTGCCTACTCTTACCTTGCACTTTTATGTAAATGTGTGCTGAAAGTACATATTACAGAAGTTCAATAATCTGCTGCAATTTGTTACATTTTTCTGTCTTGTTATATTACAGCTCCCATTAATACAATACCCTGCCACACAGTATTTTATTTTTATTTCTTTTTTTTCCCTTACTTTTTATAGTGCTCTTGAACAAGGGCATTTGACACTCTCCTTCTCAAATATATGCTTTAGATTTCACATCTTTGTAAGTTTTGTATGTATGATACCATGTGGTCGTTTTCTCAGACAATTAGTGAGTTTATCTTTCCTTTAACATTTTCTGAGACTAGAGAATCGGCTTGTGCAATAGGGTTTCCAATTCCACAAATTAATATATGCACATTCACCTCAGAAATAATTCTTCTAAGAACCTTTTAGCACTGAAGTTCCAGTTGTTTGTTTTTTTTTAGATGGAAATCACAAGAATCCAAGAATAATAACTGCTATACGATTAAACTATGACACTTACTCATTGATCCAGTTATTCCTTCTCTGAATATCTATGCTGGCTGCTTCACAGAGAATTCCCACAAGATAAGCAAGAATACCTAAAAAGGAGGTTGCTTTATATGTCTTGAGGTATAAAGCCTCTGTTTCCCCTGAAACTGTAATCAGTGCTCAATTAATATTTCTATTTATCTTATTTTTATTAATTTGTTTCAGAATCCTCTTTTACTAACTCTTCACATAGCATTTTCTGCTGTATTCAGTAGTTTATTTCATAAGAAAGCTGGTAGATTTCTTAAAATTATTTTTTAATTTTGTCTTCTTTTATTTGAGTGTTTCCATTTTCTTGTAATAACAGTATGTCAGCCTAGTTAGGAAGTTGTGAAGTCTTGTATTTGGAGGAAGAGCTAAGATGAGAACTGATGATGATGAAGAAAATAGGACAAAATTATGATGATGTTCATATGAAAAAAGATTTATAGTGGAGAGGCTGAAGCATCTCATTTGGGCTTAGTGATATTTACATAAACTTCCCTTAAATCGCTTGGATTTTACATGGAAAATTGTAGGTGAAAAGGGCAGCCTTTGTAAGGTGATGCTCAAAGAGTTTGTTCTCCTGTCTGGAGGAGTTCTGTTTTGTCACCTCTAAAGAGAAAAGCCAGCTACCCTGTAAATTATTTCATATTCCTTGACATCAGAAATCTGTTATGATTCCTACATCTTGGATCCCAGGCATTTCTCATTTGTCATGCCTTTGAGCCTAAAATTTTCTAGTTGACAATTTTGATGTTACTTTTCTATGGCATCAGCAATAACCTTGCCTAAGCTGTAAAAGCTTGGGGTTCAAGCTACACTTCATGCTCTCTCATACCCTTTCTTGGCTTGATTGCTTATATAAGTTTTAAAAAAACAAACAGCAATTCGGAAACAAGCTGCAAAAATTATATGAAAAGGATGTAGTGGCTGCTGCACCGTTACACTGTAGATGAATAATAGACTAATATGTAAACAGATGAAAACCAAACATGAATGCAAAATAGATGAGAGGAACCAAACAGAAAACTTAGAAAAATAGGATTTGGGAATATTTTATCATTTTTCTGGGAAAATATTGTGCCACTGGCATAGCAGATCTCTGTGATACAGTCAATCAGAATTTCAGAAATACCTTTCTGCTTTAGGCATGCATTAAAAAAAAAAATAAAAAAAAAAAAAAAAGATTAAAGCCACATATGCACTTACTGAACTTTTTTGGTGAGGGTTCAAAATGAGCTATTCATCAGACATGTAGTTCTACATTATTACTAGACCAAACAAAGTTCTGCTTTGTGAACTTGACAAATAAAAATATTTTCCTCAAGCAAGTAAAAATATCTTACAAGAATCATGTCTGTAGTAAAAGTGCAAACCATTATCTTATGTGTTCATAACTAAAACATTGTTTAATTCAGGTTTAGTATCACCAAAACATGGAAGAAAACAGAAGAAAGACATAGAAAGAGAAGACAGGCAAAGGAAAAATACTGAGAAAATATACAGAAAAATAACATTCTGGCATTGGAAAAATGAAGTGTGTTATTTCTGGCATGTTAGTTTTGGTAGTGTTGACTATAAACAAACTGATAGGGCTTACCTGCAGTGTTTTGAGTTACATAGGATTCAGGAGAAACTGAGTTGTTGATCTGCATGCCATTTTGTGACTACCCAGGCAGAGGGGTTTGAAAGTTATACACAAGGATAAAATGGAGCAAGAAGAAGTATCTTGTTTTATGTAATTTCAGTGTAAGTAAGAAGTGGTTTGAATTGCTCAAACTTTTAAGCCTTATGTTGTTTCTTTCAGCTAAGGACTTCCAGGCTCAGAAAGTTCATCTGAGTAGGCACAGAGCATCACTGCAGACATATTCTGTCATCAAAAGATATACTGTTGTGTACCTATTCTTTATAATCTTAATCTTCTCTCCAGTCTATTAAAATCTGTGCTGTCTTAATTCTGGAATAGTTTGTAGCTCTTTCTTTAAATCTCGTAAGTACTCTGCTTTTGTGCAAAGGAGGTCCAGCAGCCAATTGCTAAATCTGCCCACAGCAGTATAATACTTAACTATCTTTTATAATAAATTATATTATTTATTAACTGTTTATTTCTCCTTTACTGTCACAGTAGATTTTTCACAATGTTGAGAAATAAGCTCTTTTTTTTTTTAATTTTGAAAAGAATTGTGCTCTGATGGGCATATTGAGATTTGAACAATTAAAATCACATTTTAATGATCTCTTGCTGTCATTGTTGGAGTTGGATAAGCATAGCAGCAATTGCTGTAGTGTTTCCACATATGTACGTTTCAGACTGAAAAGTACAGTGCACAGTTATTCAGAGGCCATAGCTAAAATTAATCGGCTCAGCATATTTGTCACCTTAATAATTTTGACACCAAATTTTTATAAAATTAGCACCAATGTAAATTTAATGGGACTGACACTATAAAAGAAAAATAAAACAGGCAGCCTAGAAACATTTCTGTGCAATTCAGGCACATCTCTCATGTTTACTGTCATAAAATTTTATGGCTGCATAGAGCAGTCAAATTAACTACAGGAAGCTAAAATTTAATAAATACCTCTTTAAGTATGCAAGAATAGATTAGGTCTTTTCAGAAGAGGTGAGAGCTGCATTAGACAAAGGAATTTACAGTCAGCATGCACATACCTATCCCATTCTATTCCAGTTTAGCCAGTCAAGATTTTGGTGTTGTCTGAAGTATGTGCTGAATCAAAGCTACAATCTAAATAAATACTTCAGTTATTCAGTTTTGTCTTGCTATGGACCTTCTTACTTGTAAGAAGTATAGAAAAGGTAAGATGTCCATGAAGCATGAGGATACATGTCAGTGCTGGACAGGGCTCTTCCAGTTCTTCCAGATGGCATAGAGAGAGCAGCAGAACATGTGCAGTCAGCTGGTCCCAGTAAACTTACAGATCTTCTAGCCTCTGCTTTTGTCTCTGTATGAGCTAGGAGAATATTCTCTATAGTCTGTCCTACTGCATCATTACATGTGCTTTCAAAGAGGCTATATACACTTTTGAGAACTTAAGGCATAAATATGGCTTGTGTGCCTTTGAATTTAGACTGTTCATAGTAACAAGATGGTGTAAGCTATACAGAGTTTTCTAGTATTTTCAAAGATGTGTTATTTCATACTATTTTTACTTGGCAAGTGACCAAAAGTCATTTCAATTTAACCTGGTTTGTTTCCTGTGTCTCAAAGGGGTGATTCTGCCGGTGTGCAATTTTGGATGAACACAGTATATAGTTACATAAACAGAAGTGCAAGGACACCATTACTACTGCTGCCTAATTCGACATTAAGATTTTCAAAAATTTTTCTACTCTTTGTATATGAAAGTTGCCTAGCTGGAAAAATATGGGGACTTGGTGTTGAGTAATCAGGTTTACAATTGCTGCTGGGTACCCCTTTCTGCCTCTTTGCAATTCTCCATCTGGTTTGATCCTTGCAACGATTTCTCACCATTTTTCTTCCATTTGCATGGACATTCTATGCTAGCATAGCATCTCTTGCTACTTATATGGCACAGCCCTCACGAATCTTCACAAAATTTCTCGAGGATTTTGAATAAGATTGTCTTTGGGATCCCTGTTTTATCCTCAAAAAAAATTAGTAGAACTTGGCTCACTAGCTGACCTAGCTTAGCCTATCTGCATAATTCCTGTGTGATCATATAAAAGCCAGACTAACAAAGCACGGAGAATGTCAGCCTAGTGATGTCCTCAGGTTTGACATTTCAGTAGTGGAGATTCATAGAACTTGGATAAACTAAGCAGACTAATATTAAATCTGTTTTCAGGCAAACTGATTTTTACCCTTTTGGGTCTGCCCATGAATATAATGCCAATTTCAGTAATTTTCTTCACCTCTCTTAATGGGACAGTGTTGAAGTTATTAACTACAAGTTTTCGAACACGCATCCTGCTTCCCAATTCTACTTGAGTATGCAGCCAATTCAGAGGCATTAGAATTTAGAGGCAGTAGGGCTTCAGCTACCCAACATGCCAGTATTTTGTTACAGAGGTGAGTTTAGTGCCTTCTTTCCCTTTCCTGATAACTGATCAGTAGTTATGTTGTTCTCTTTCAGACAGCAGTTTTCCTTTGATTATTTTTCTTAAACACAAAAAGTATCTCTTACGATTACAAACAACATACAAAATCTGAATCAGAAATTCCCCAGGTGTTACATGTTTTCTTAACATTTTCTGGTAATTATGACAATTTTCTTATTATGGAGATTATAGAGCTCTTTTACAGTGGCATAAATATTCTGAAATACTGTGGAATGAAGCAGAAAGGCAAAATATTGTGATAATATGAACTGCAGAGACAGACAAGGGATACTCTATTCAGAATTTGTCTTTTGTGATCTGACTTGCTGAGAATTTTTCAAACTGAAAGAAAAAATTAATGTTTCTATTCTCAAGTTTTTCATATCTTTTTTAAACCGTTTCCATAGAGTGATAAAAAAAAAAAAGAATGGCAAATGGGTCAGTTTATAGTAGCTAAATAATTAGTGTTTTCTGAACTCACAGTTTGATAGTATGATTTGTCTTATGCATTGGAAAAAAAAGATTGCACAAAGACACATATCCAGTGACTGGAAAGAGCCTGGCTGCATCTTCTTTGCACCCTTCAAACATTTGTACCATCAATAAAAATTCCCAGAACCTTCTTTTCCCCGGGCTAGACAGTCTCAGCTCTCTCAGCCTTTCCTCATAGGAGAAATATTGCAGTTGCTTAATCATCTGGATGGCCCTCCAGTGTGTCTTTGTCTCTCTTGGACAGAAATGGGCCCAGGACTCGAGGGACATGTTTGTCAGTGCTGTAGCTGCTGTTGTTATTATGTCTGATGAAGCCCAAGATAACATTGGCTGCCTTTGCAGCAAGGGTACATTGCTGACTCATCTTCAACCTGATGAAGAACCCTAGGTGCTCTTCTGCCAAGCTGCTTTCAGGTGGGTGGCACCCACATGTACTGGTGCCTGGGGTTGTTCCTCCCCAAGAGCAGGACTTTGTATTTTGCCCCGATGAATTTCATGAGGTAATTTCACATCTCCTCAGCTGTGATTTATGAAGGCTTGTCAGCATCTGAACAAAGGGTTCATGTTCTCTCATGGTGTGTCTAACAAGGGGACTTTGCATGGATATAGATCCATATACAACTTTCTACTTAGGCTACCCTAAAAATTATATCTAGGAGGTGGAGAGATGTAAACACTCTGGCATTGTAGTATTTGCAAAGTAAAACTAGCAACCTGGAAGTGGCATAAGGGCATTTTCCGGAGGCTTATTCCTAAGGCTGGAGTTAATCTCAGGAAGTGAACACCATACCTCGAAGGGTTAGTGGCCATATACTTCTCTAATATGATGGGGTCAACATCCTTGGCTACATTTATGGCTGTGAATTAAACAGGGAAAAGCCTTAAGCACTGGCACAAGCTTATTATAAAGACAACTGCCCAGTGGGAGCTAACTTTCCTAGATAATATCTTGGCACAGGCCAGGGAGTATTCTCAAGAGGCAGTATTGACAAAGCTGTACTGTTATCTAGGACAAGAGATTTAACTGTATGGAAGGAAGCCATTCTGTGCCAGTTAGCCTTAGGGCCAGAAAACCCGACCTTGTTTAGTTTAGCATTACAGACAGAATACTTTGACTAGAAGGCAAGAGGAGGGTAAGACAAAATGCAGAGAACACAGGCGGTTGATCCATGGGTGTAGAAGGAGGCATCATACTGGGTATTCTCAAAAAAAGAATCTTGAGATCTACTTGTGCAGATATTTATTCTCAGATAATCCAGTAATGTACGTATCTAGTGCCTTTATGATCACTTAAGCATGGCCTCAGATCCTAGAGGATGTTTCTTTAAAAGATCCTGGCACAGTTTGGAAAGCCTAAGAACAAACATGAAGACAGCATCCAACTCCTTAAAGCAGCAAAGAATCATCTGGTTTATATGTACATGGAGAATAGAACGAGTAATGGGATTAAATTCTATCAAGAGATTCAGATAGACTAGTAGTGATTATCACTTATAGTGATAATGAGAGGAGCTAGAATAGGGTGTCCAGGGAGGTGAGGGATGATTTGTTGCAGCAAGGCTGTGAGAATGACTGAGTGAAATAAGGAATCCTGCAAGTCTCTACTTTTTCTCTTTTATTTGTTGGTGGTTTTAGTTTTGATTTGGTTTGGGTTTTGTTGTTATTGCTGGGGTTTTTGTTGTTTTTTGTTTGTTTGTTTTGTTTGTGGGTCTTTACAGACATGGTAATTTTCAAGATTTTTTTTGTAAAAGTTTTCATTGCAAGGGAGCATCATATTCCTCCTGCTGTTTTTTCTTGAAAACTACATCTTACAGCACTGTAGTACCTTCTCCCTAAGGTACAATTCTGTAGCCCGAGAAGATTCCATTCAGTAGCTCACCAGTGGAAGCTGTGTGAAGACAAACCTAATTTTACACCAAGAGGGATATCCATGCCGCTGCATATACCAGGCATCTGCACAAAAATACATTTTTTTAATGGAGATAGGCTCTACTCAATTCTGCTTTACTTCCCTCCAACTGAAGCCCTGAATAAGAAAAGACTAGCTAATGTCAAGTCAATGCATTGAAGGGGGTAAAATAGAGGGACAAAACAAATATTTGTATAATTTGTTTTCTACATTTACACATTTCCTGCTCTAATTTCATTATAATTTTTTGCATTGCAGATCACTGATGTATCTTCTGGTTTTAGAGACTTATCTTGTTTTCTTTAGGAAGTCATAATTCTCATTCAGAGGGCAGGACCTCTCAGGGTAGGCGTTAACTGTTATAAGCTCAGTGTATTTCTAGAAAGCTATTCCTGTTACTATTCACAGCCCAAAAGCAGTATCCAGAATGTTTGTATTAGATTTAGTGTCTTCCCATATTAGAGATTTCAGTTTTTACTAAAAAAATAACTGTCATAACATGCAGGTCCCTATGACTTCTACAGCAATCCACGGCATTAAAATGATAATAGCTGCATTTTGTGAATTAATTGAGATCATGTGGCAGCCGACAGTGACTGGCTTTGCCAGAGCTGTAGAGCAACAACTTAGCCTTTGTCCTTCAATGTTGTTAGTCTCCTCATTTACTTCCTTTAAATTGAGGAAATAATCAATAATACCAGCTGCAGCTGTTTCTGTCCCTTTGTCTGCCAGCCAATCAGTTTCAGTTGCAAAATCAAAATCACAAAGAAGCCTGCAGTCATGGAATTAGTGAAGCCCAGAGATTTATGACATAATACAGTCTCTAAGCTTTTAAAACTAGAAATTCTCCAGTGAGACCTAGGTAAGTCCTTATACCTCTCTGCCTTCTTTCTCCCTTCACACAAATGCACATATACACAAATATGAATACACATAGCCATATTTTCATATTTTTGCTCTATCAAGCTAATGTACATAATATTTGAAGTACTTGAATGGTTGGTTGGTTGGTTGGTTGAGCTTTTTGTTTCATTGTTTCTTGTTTGTTTTTTAATTTTTTTTTCAACTTCAAAAGGATGTCTACAGATATAGATGATGTGTCAAGGGAAAATATTTGTATATTAGAGTTCCAAATAAAGACTTCCAAAGCAGAGTTGCATGACAGGATCTGTATGCTGGACCGTTCTAGAATGAAGCCACTGTAACTTAAACCATATATGCATGCAGGAGGTATAGTTAACCACCTGTTTTGTTCCAAGTTCTATAATCTTGCTGTTAATAATGTGAACCTAGGACTGCTTACATTCTTTTAATATATTCAACTTAATTTTTGAGGCTTGGTGGGTTTTTTCTTCTAACATTGCGCTGCTCACCTGGAAGTTGAAACACTATATTTATGAGCATAGTAAAAAAAAAAAGAACTGCTTCCTGATTATAATACTGAAGGCTAATACTGGAATAGGTTTTTATGGAGGTTCCCAGAACTTGCGATCGAGGCAGATGTAGCCAGGATTCCCTAGGTGTTAAGGTGTGGTTAAGTTCGGCAGACCAAAGGAGAAGTAAATTGATGGCTTCTATGTCTTCACTAAAGTAGTTTCACGAAAGGGAATACGCTCATGCCGTATGTGCTCAATATAAATTTTCTTCCATTTCATTTGTTTCTTAAAGCAATTCAGTCTGAGATAGACTGCCTCTTAAAATTAAAAACGTGATCCTTAATTAAGACAATATTTTAAAGAAAACACCAATAGCATTCTCAAACCAAGAAATCTATAATGCATGCCTTGTTGTTCCCCTGCCAGATCTCACAGAACAGCTTTCATGGTCATTTATGACATGCTTCTCTGACAGAAAGAACAGAGAAATCTGTGCTGTAATAGCTGCTCTGAAAGCGCTCCTATCTCCTAGCAGTGCTCTGTAACAGTGCTCAGCAAAGTCAGATCTGTACCAGGTGGGGAGCCGTGAATCTCGCCGTTGCCTGTACAAAAACCCACGTGAGCTCTGGTGTTACCAGTTTCTATTGAATAAAGAGATAGCAGATCAATTGGCAATATTCAGCTCTTCTTAAAAATTATTTTCAAAGCTCTGAAAATTAAAATCCAATTACCTTTTGTTCGTGTAGAACTAACAGTATTCGCAACTGTTATTTCCAATGACTGTTGCAATACATTTATAAACTGTGAGTGCATTTTTGACTGATATAGTATCGAGTTTTAATGGTTTGTCCTTTGCTAAAATCTTTGCTTTACTGCAACATGGTTTCATCTGTTAGAAGAAATCTAAAATTAGAAATCTGTTAAAACTAAAAAATACTCTATGAGTATTCGTGATTTAATTCACCGTGATTCAGTTAATCTTTATTCAAATGTTGACGTTAGAAATGCTCAATATAAAGGCCAAATAGTTCTGAATGTTAGTGTTGTGTGAAAAATGGCATAGAAAAATTTATCTAAGTTGCTATTGTTAAAGGAGCTTGTTTATTTGGTTATAGTTTGAATTGTTTTCCCTAAATATAAATAGGGTTTTAGTGAAAGACGTTCTTCTTTAGAGACACTAAAGGAGTGAAAATATCATTACAAATGAATAATTATTGAAAAATCTACTGAAAAATTTATAGAAGTTATACATACTAAAAATGATACAGTGTATATATATATATAATATAGTATATTATGAAAGCTAGAGAATTGGGGGAAATTATTTCAAATATTAAGTTTCAATAAATGTGAAGAATAATTTTCATAATATTTTTAGAAACAAAGTACTGTGAATCCTATGAAATAGACAAACTGCATAATCCAGAACTGTCACTTGTATGGCTATCAAAATCTAAGCTCTTTTAGCCTTTTGTATATTATTCTTTGAGAGACATCCTTACACTGTTTTATGAACTTATTCTAGGTGCAATTTAATGTAGTACACAATAGTATTACAAGTATGTGATTCCTCCTGAGTTTATGGACTGTGGATCTTTTCAGCAAAGTGCTGTACTATGTGTTAGAATAGTCTTGGGGAGTATTAGAGACACTCTTGTCATTGTCTTCTGTATGTATCACTGATATTCCTCTAACTTTACCTGTTGTAGCACTAAAAACCAGGTTCTTTTTGTATTTCTAAAGACATAATCTACTCCAACTGGAAACGTGTCTTTTATTGCAAGTATAACCTTTGCTTATGTTATAGACCTTTAATAGTTTATCACTCTTTCAGAAATGTTTGACTAATGTTGGAGATTTACGTTTTAAAGTGGTAAAGGTAACAACATGCCATGGTATTCTTGTAGCCAGGTCAGTTGGGGCTTGGTTGTTTTTTTGGTTGTTTCTTAAGTTACGTGCATCTGATTTGTACAGATATTTCAAAAGATGAGACAATAAAAATCCATTTTTCAACTTTTTAATTTGGGTGGAATAGAAACTAATAAAAATTAAAACCACTCTGGAGCAAATGCAAAGTTCCTGACCAAAACCACACATGATCTAACTGAAGTCTGGCTAGCCAAGCTAGCAAAGTGATAGCCGAGTTAAATTGGAGCCAGATTGCTCTTTAATGTATACAAATCCTATACTTAATGTAGCCAGAATTCTGGGAACTAAGGTACTTTAATCCCCCATGATGTTTTGTAAATGACCCCTTGTAAGTTTGATTTTTTCCCTGGAGGAGAAGAGGTGAAGGGGAGCACATATACATATATATATATATATATACACACAATCTAATTCCGAAATTGCAAATGCAAGCTTATTTACGCAAATCAGGAAGGGAGATCTGGTGTGCTGATTATTTTAATTGAATTGTTTCCCTGGATCAGTCAAGAGATTGTTTATTTCTTTTTCTCAAATGTTTTTCTTTATGCAAGTTTAGTATGAGTATTTATGCTTCTACTTCTTCTCTGCCCCTCTTACATTACTTTTCTTGGGGAGGAGGGGGGAGCAATTTCTCCAATTCTTGCCCCTGTGAAACTATATACTCTACTGCAAAAGTTTCCTTCAGCCAGCTTTCCATCCCTGTAATGTCTGTTCTTTAAAAACAGGTCTGTACGCTGTAGTTTGGAACCTGTTGTGTCTTAATGCCTAAAATAAATAAACTCAGTTTGTGTACAGATTCATGCATGGTTTTTCTTCTGAAAACATGATCCAGATCAATTTGTGGAGAGAAAAATTTGATAATAACGGAGCATGTACCAAGGTAGAACTTCTTTAGTCCTTATTAGGCCCAAAGCACAGTATTAGTAAACAGCACATGTTATGGAGCAGTATAAAACATGTCATTTTCATGTTACTACTTTGACATTGCATAGAAACTGGTTTGCTACCCACTGCCGTAACATCTTTGTATGCCTTGGATCAATACAATTTCTTGTTTTCTTTCAGCATTTACTGGAGATCTGGGTTTTTTTCCACTATGAGATGCAGTGTTCTTTCAGATCAGTAGGGTATTACACTGTCACTGTTACAGAACAATTCAGTGTTTTCTTTACCATAAGTTTATAATTTAGCTACAGAAATTCCCTAGGTCAAAATATGACATTCAGGAGACTGAAGGACAAAACACATATTTTAAATCTCATCCTACTGTTCAATTTGTAAAAGTGTAATAAGGACATATTTTGATAATTTAATTGTATTTCATTTAGAAACTGTTTTATTTTTAAGATAAACTTTGTGCCTTTAACTTCTTGAAAGTCAATGCTTGGGCTTGAGGCACTGAAATTAGTAAGTATGTAGCATAACACATCACTGTGCATTGTGGCATTTGGTAAGATCAGCAGGAGAAAGTAGTCAAATCAGTTCTGTGAAGTCAACTTTAATATCAAAATATTAGTATTAATAAATAGATGGGATCCCATGACTCTAAATACAACTTACCTTGTGATTGAAGTGCCTAAAATCCATCTAAAGCACAGACAAATATCCTGTACTTTTAACTTCTACCTCTGTCTAAATCTTCCAGACACTGAAATGCTTTAGACAGTGCTCAGTTGCCTGAAACTACCTGCTTGGTTGGATACTGATAACAACTGTGACTAGTAGCATTATTCTGGGTAGTGAGAAGTGTACTTCCTACCTCAAGCTCTGTTGTGACTCAGTTCAGACAGGGAGATACCGAAGTGCCAAACTAGTCAGCAGCACAGATAACTCTTTCTGGTCCTTTACCTTTTCACTATGGACTGCTGGTTAGGGGCCTCATCCAAGAAAGATGTCTGGGTATTGTACTCTCACTTTGCTTGTAGCTGAATCCATGTTCCTGTTTTCAGGAATTCTTTTTCTTGCTTTTCTCCTAATCCCATGACAACTAGCATTGTTCTTACACATTGATGATCCCTCACCATGCTGTGAAAACAGGTAGGCATTCTTCTATAGGGCTTAAAACCTAAGTGTATCACTTACTACCAGGAACTAATCAGTCAGTACTGCTGCGCTGGCTATAATTCTCTTTCCTAATAAACCGTGATTCATCAGTGCCCATATTATAATGTGGTTAAAAGATCAGATCTAAGTGAAAATGAGTGTTGACACTTGCTTCTTCCCTATGGAACCAATACACAGAGACTTAATGGAGGTAGGTCTCAAGACAGGGAACTTTGGTGTGTGTCTGTAGAGGGGTTGGATGTAGTCCTGCTTCAACAGCCCCTGAACAGGGGAGGGGGGCTAGCATTTAGGTGAAGTGGAT
Organism: Serilophus lunatus; assembly: GCA_013399895.1. Taxonomy (NCBI): domain Eukaryota; kingdom Metazoa; phylum Chordata; class Aves; order Passeriformes; family Eurylaimidae; genus Serilophus; species Serilophus lunatus. The sequence goes on from VXBA01002422.1 coordinate 242,481, forward strand.
TGCAACCGACAATAATAGTGAACAAACCAGTTACATTTAAACAAAATTGAAATATACTGTTTTAAAAGGAGACACTGTGACATTAAAAGAATCAGTGGGCCAGTATCCAGTAAGCAGTGTTACTAAGAGGTGGCAGGACATGGAAGATGGCATAGAATGAATGATACAATAATAAAGGCACAACAGATGGCCGTTCTGGTACTAGGAGTACAAGCGTAGTTCTCTGTAAGCTGAGAAAATGAAAGAATTAACAAGAAATAAGAAAAAAAGGAAAAGACTGGTAAGTATGTGTTACGAATTTTGCTAATGGAAGATACAAGGCCAGAAAATACTGGTGCTTTCCAGAGGAAGTGAAAGGTGGTGATATAAGAACTAAACAGTAGACAATATAAAAGGTAATGTATGCTTTAATATAGGAAATAGTTATTGGTATAAAGGGTTTGGGTTGAGAGAAGTTGTTTGGTCATTCTGAGTCTTTTTAGTCTGTTTTTTGCTCTGTGAATTATGGCTACAGTTGCATGTCTGGTACTTAAGAGAGCATTGGTATTTCTCTTGAGAGTAATTTTAGGGCATGAAAGGAGAAGGGAAGGGGATAATGAGTGTTTCAAATTCCATAAATTTTTAGCAGATGTAGCTGTACCAGCTAAACAGGAATAATCACTTTTCTCTGTTAGATGGCATAACCATGCATCTTCATCCAAGTAGCAGGGAACTTGCAGTTTTTTTGGAAATATTCATCAAGATTTGTTTTGAGCATTTGCAGAGGTTTTTTCTTCTCCTACCTCACCCTATCATCAGGTTTGTTGTTTGGTTTTTTTTTTCTTCAGTATGTAAACATAGAAGAATGGTGAGTTAACACTTAATGAAAATTATTTGTTTATTTCCTTATCAGTTGTTTCAAATTCCTAAAGAAACCAAAATATATACATAAATCAGTGGGGACAGATGATGTTCAGTCAAGGATTCTTAAATAACTGTGAGAAGAGATTGTGGTTGCACTTGCCATAATTCTGACAAATCATTAGAACAGGTGAGGAACTAGGGGTCTGAGAAGAATAAATGGTTTGCCAATTAGTTGTAAACTGGCAGATTGGACCACCTGGTCCACCTGTATCTGAAATGTATTTCCCTTAAAGTTTTCCTCCTAGATCTTTATTCCTAGGCTATGGGGTTCACAGTTTGCAACAAAAAGACATAACTGAAGATTTTTATATAACGCAGAAAAGGAAAGAACACACAAACAAAAACAAGCCCCACAAGCCTGATTTAGTCTTTAAACCTCATTGTATAGTTGCTATTTGTGAAGCTTGCTCTCTTCAGGTGTTGTTTTTTTTTTTTTTCAAAGTATCTTTTTATACCTTTTCTAACTTATTTGTGAGCCTCAGCTGTGCTTTCAGCACAGAATCAATTTGGGGAGATTTAAAAATATAAATGGTCAAAAAGACACTAATATCAATGACCATTTTGGCCATCACTCAAAAGTAAATAGTTAAATAAAATGCCTAAAATTTTAAATAAGAAGGCAATAAGTATGGGAAGTATTATTATTACTGTTTGTTTTCATATACTATATGTAGATTATTTCTACAAGCAAGTGTTAACACTTGAATTTCAGGTCTTAAATTGGAGTATCTTACACCAAATATGAATTTAGGTTGTAACAGTCACAATTTTTTAAAACTGAGGAAGGCAGTTAGATGAAGAAATATTATGAGGTATTTAACATTAAATTTTTAGGAACATTACAGTTAATTGTCTGTCTAATAATTCTTAGGGTTTCCTTCCAGTGATTAAGACAGTTTTGCATACTTCTAAAAGATATATTTAATTTGGTGTGGAAGAAAATCGTGTTGGGACAAAAAGAAGGTGTATCAAACCAAACATAATCTGTAGATTCATCAGCTTTTGTTGCATGGTATGAAAATAAAAATTCAATGCTGGTCTGACATCCTTCCATATATATACTTTAAAATGACCAGACAGAGGTTTCTGCTTATCTGTGAAAGCCACAAAATACTATGCCAAACAGCTAAATGGACTTTTAATTTTTTTATCACCGTCTATAAAAAAACTATGTGGAGAAGCATATAAACATTAGTTTATATAAATGCTAATGGAATATAAGGAGTCATTTTATTTCTTATATTTTAAATTAAAAAAGTTATCATTTTATGTGCTTTGTGTATGGCAAAAAGCTATTAAAAAAAAAAAAAAGAGCCTGGATTTCTGAGCAGCTGATGTTTTTAGCAAGAGGAAGAGCAAGGACAGACTTAATTCTCCAACCAGTGTTCACATTGAGTAACATCTGTTCATGTGAATAGTCCTATTGAGCTGCACCATACTCACAAGCTCAGAGAAAAGCCATGCTACTGTATACAAGTGTCTTTGTGGTGGTCAGCCTAGAAAGAGATCATTGGTATTGTTCAAATGAGCAAGGGCTAGTCAGCTTGAAAAAGATGTGAAGCCTGAATGCCCAAATAATAACTGAATTTCAGGTTTCCTGTACACTGTGAATTTCTTTCATAACTGTCCTCATTCATGCCTATTAAAATCCCTGTGGATGGAAAAAATAGTTGTGAACAGTAAGCTGGCATTTGCAAGAAGGTTGAGTGACTAAGCTGAAGTGAGGAACACTTCTCAACTCAGCCAAGGAAAATATAAAGTTAATCATCAGTCTGCATTGGGGTGGAATTTCTGCTGAACTGGGAAGGGAGTAGTGCTTAGTGACACTACCTAGTGTGCACACTGTGTTTGCCAGATCTCCCTTGGGAGTCAGTACCGCAATGCAAAGTGTGTAGTTTACATCTTAATCTCACAGATTAATAGTAGCAATTATTTTTTTTTAATTGTCTCCTCTTGCTTATTATTTATGTATATTCCAGTACCTCCTGAGGAGCCTAATCAGATATGAAAGTTACAGGGAAAAGAGTACTGCACAAACAAAACAAGTGATCTGTGCTCTGAAGAGCTTGCAGTCTGCTCTGTGCTTTGTTGATGATCATGACCGATCATTGATTTCACATGTGAAACCACAATATGGAAAGTTTTGTAAGAATGTATATAAATTAAAGCTTTACCATTCCCATGAGATCCAGAAGAATCCAGACCTATGGCAACTGTAAATAGTTCCTTTAATTCAATAAGTACAATTGGTCTAAGTTTGTAAATGAGATATGCTGGCTTTCCTAAAGTTACATAGCAGTTATATGGATGAGCTGAATCAAATTCAAAATCCCTGACTTTTCACTCTGTATTTTTGTCACTCTCTGATTAATATATCTATAAAAATAAAGTGTTAAAGCAGTAGTGTCTTATACAAGTCAGCTGATACTGCATCCATTTAGGAAGTTATTATTTTATTCCTACAGAACTGGCAGGCTTTGGAGCAGATCCCAAATAAAGATCTACACTTCATATTGTTAGCAGTAGTCATGATTCCTATGATACAACCTTAAAATATGGTCCTAGTTTGTAAAACAGTAGAAACAATAGGCAGTCTTTGTCTTACCTTTACAGCTGAAATATTGCAGCAAGAAAATCTGTGTGATGGGGGCTCAATAAAATGTAGTTTGTTTGATAAAGCTTTAAATAAATCTTTAACCAACAGCTTTTGCCAATTAAAAGATTAAAAATTAATTGAAATCATGAGTAGTAGGATTAGGTAAACATAAACTGTATATTAATTTTTATTGTATATGTGGAAAATTCTGTAAATTTAATTTGTTTTTATGTTTTATTTATACTGAACATACAAAGTAAGTTAAAAGAACAATCTGAAGGCTACAAACTTAGACCTCAAAACATAAAATGGGCCAATATTCAGACAGTCAAACCTGAATTCAGTCCTCTTGTGAAGATTACAGTTTTTTGGACTTCATATGGTGTTGTACATTGTATTTGCCATGGTAGATGCCATGAACTTCAGTGTGTATACTGTGCTTTGATGACAAAAAGAACTGTTTAAGCACTGGGAATTAGTATTGGCACTGTCATATTCCAGAAAATTTGAAAGAAAGCATATGATGGAGAAAAAAATATCTCAAAACTTAGCAATTAACTCTGTTTTCCCTTACTGGTCTCCTTTTATCTTCCTCTTTGTTTTTGTTTATTTTTCATGCTGTAACCAAAATAGCATTAATTAATTTTATCTTATTCTGAGAGGATACTTTTCCATTTATTCACTGGATTTAGAACTAGGTCCAGTCCTCATTATATATGAATATATGTTGAGTCAAACTTTTGTTGAACTTTCTCTGTGCTTGCTATTGAGATTTTGTTTGATTTTTTTTTTTCCTTGCATAAATCAGGATGAGGAATCCTGAGTTTTCTTACTATATTAACTGTATAAGGATGTTTCTGTGGGGTTTTTTTAATGTTTTGTGTATCTGTTGAATTTAACATTATGTTTCTATTAATTAAAGTAAAATACCTGGAATGTTCAGTTGGTATTGGGTTTTGCAACAGCTTGGGTTTTTTTACAAATTCAAAAGTAAATAAAATAAAAATAACACAAGCCCCTGTATTTTAAGCTCAGATTGACTTGGCAGTTCCCTTTAGATAAATTGTATACATACCAGTTTTTTACAAGTAGTCAAAACACTAATGTTTTTACTTATACTTTTAAAGCCTTTTTATCTGAACATTGCCAGAAATTTAAAAAAAACCCTGGTAACTGCCATACTGTTACAGATGTTTCAGCTTCTGCAGTAAGAACTCAAACAAGATTTTCAGGAACACTATTTTTAGCATTTTGTAACTCTAGCGACCATTATCGGCCATGAGAAATTAGATATCTTAAAAGTAGCAAATGGCAGCTTTTACAGTTATTAAATAAAGGTTTGATTCATGTGGGTTGATGGCAGAATTACAGCGTGTTTAACCCAACTCTTGAAATATGATTAACATAAGCTGATATTGTAGTTAAATATTTAGGTGCACAAGACATTGTTTTCTCATGGATTCCTGATGTTGTCATTTTCTGGAAATATCTCAGTTCGTATCACACACACTTATAAACCTGGATGAACTCCCTTTTCCTTTAATTTCTCCTATTCATATAAGGGAGGATTAAAATTATGCTAAATTTTTCATAAGTCTAATATCAATAAATGAATATTTAATGAAAGACAAAACAATCATACAGAATAAACTGGTTTCAACAGCTGTAAACGGGTTTTCATTAAGTGCATGACATACTTACCTAGGATTCTCAACTCAAATAAGATATGAAATGAGGACTATGACTACTGATGCTTTATACAGAAGCCTTTTTTTTTTTTTTTCTTCTATATAATCCATCAGTTTTGAGGTGTTCTTTCACAACCGCTAAAGCACTATTCCTTTTTATTTTAGTCAGCCAATGCAGCTGGGTCTGTGTAGCTGCAAAATGTTTGCGCTCCACCCACTGCCGTTTTGTACACCACTTTTCATCTCTAACAACTATTTCATTTTTCACTATTACTCCACACTTGTCATAACTTGTTGAGGAGCAGTTGTAACACATACCAAATTAATCAATGATTCCTTTGTCTCTTCTGACCTGATTCCTCCTGTGGTATATACCACGGGCAGGTGTGCACTCTGCAGAAGATCCTCCAGACTAGCAAATGAGTCTGTGCAGACACAAAAATATATCTGTAGGACTCCAGCAATAGGATGATCTCCTCAGAGCTTGACACATTTGTGGTAGTAGATTGAAAGTAATTGGCTGGCCAAAGTTATTCTAAAGATATTTGAAGTGTAACTGACATGTCTCATGACAGAGAAATCTGATCCACTTTTGAAATGGCTCCTGAATAACCACAGCCATTTGGTTAATTTTAACCATCAGCCATATGGTTTTTAATCTGTTGCTGCAGGTCTTCCAGGACCCTCAGGCTGTGATCTTATCCTCAGGGCAATGATTCTGATGAGTCTATGGTGTTACCCTTGTCTAACAGTAGTAGCAATAAGAATGCATACAAGTAATACAAATGAAACATATGGACATACGCATCTGATACTGTATGACTGTGGAAGCCCATCAGGCTCATGACAGTCTAACACTAGATGCAAGACTGCTTGGGAATCCCAGGTCCTCCAGACAGAAAAAAAGTCAAAGCACAGCATCAGAGCTCAGAAATTGAATTAAATGAGTCCTGTAATGTATAATAATACTTATTTATGAAAGATATTTTAAAGCAACCATCCAATTACTTAATTTATTTAGAATTGCAACGTGCTTTTGCCAGATGGTATTTCATATCAGGTCAAAAAATAATGACGGAATTTGGCGTTAGAACTGAAGTAACAAGAAAATATGAGTGACTAGGGATTTAAAATTTATTATAGCTTTTTCTTTTTTTTCTCTAAAATCAAGCTTTTGTAATTTTTTTTTATTCTCTTCCCTGTGGATTTATTTGTATTTACTGCATTTTTGTCACACCTTATTAGAAGTTAGGAAAAATAACTTACAATGTGTTGAAACAAACTCCCAAATCCCAGGGAAATGTAAACTTAAGTAATTTGTCCTTTCCTTTTTTAGGTTATTCATTTAACATATTCAAGGTGTTTTATCAGTTGCTGGGGATGTAAGGAGGTGATTTGGAATTGCCAAGAGAAAGTAACAGTTTTTTGAAGCAATTCCTTCAAAGCCCATTATATCCTGTTTAGCTATTGATGAGGTTTAGTTTCTATCTTGAACAGAAATGTATGTTTAGTTACAAGTGCTAGACAATAAAACCTAGAGAGCTGTGGTTCAGACTCATTAACAGTGCATCAACATGAGTGGATTTTTTTTTTTTTTAGTCCAGAATACAGGAGCTATTATTTTTTATTATATTCCCCCCTCTCTTTACAATCCTTTTTTAGGAAAAGTTTCAACTTTTGTTGGTGTCATGGTAATGGTGAACATGCCATTGACTTCTACTTTAACTAGCATGACCACTGGTAGTTTTTATAGGTTTTTAGCTTTAAACAACATATGATTCCTGAAATCTTTGCCTAATTAAGAAATAAAAGATTGAGCATGAGCTACCTAAATAGAGTAGATCGTGGTCTCAATGGTCTCTGTTGGAGTCTCAAATATTTCAAAGATTTTTAGGTTTGGACTTTAATGAGTACATCACGAGTGTCTGGTTCTGCATTTCCTACCAATCATTTCAGACAGCCGTCTCATTCATGTATTTTAAATCTTCTACCAAATATTATCCATATTCCTATGAATCAGGTATGTCATTTGAACATGAAGTAAAAATTTTCATTTTATTTTGAAGAATGATTTTAAAAAGTGACTTTACAAGAAAATCTGGAATCTCCCAGGAGAATGGACATTCTCTGAGAAATGTGAAGTCCAACTTTAGCATCTTAGAGAAGAAAACTTTCTCTGAAGGAATTGGATCAACCTTAAATACCTCAAAGGTATAATTCTTCCTTTAATGGAGGAAAATGCTCATTTTCCTCAACCATACACTTAGAAATTGCTAATGACTCTGGCTTTTTGCTTCTATGAAAAGCAAGACCCAAATGAAAAAAGTCCTGTGGCTAAGATCCAGGAGTTGAAGGATTACAACCTGTCTTTTGCTATGCTAGAATCTAAAGTGAGACATTTAATATAAATACTTCAGAGGAATATGAAGGTAAAAGAAGAGATAATCTGATAGATACAGATTCTAGCAGTCAAAACCACTCAAGCTTTACTGAAATGTCCTTTGCACCTGGCACTGGAGGTGTTAGCCATGTCCCAACACAGACAGATGTTCTTGTTGTGTAACAACTTCTTGTGTGTAACATTAAGGTTTCTTTTCAGCTTCACATAGCACACAGAAATAGTGTACTTGAAAGGCCACCCATTTATTAGTGCTCTTGCATCTTCGCTTTCTTTAATTCCCTTGGTATATTGCATTCTTCTTGTCCTGTTGATCCTAGTGCAAAGTAGTAGTATGGAAAAGAAAATGCACCTAACGATACAATGCATGAATTACAATGATGAAAAATATTTTTCAAAATCAGTCACACATTATATTATATAAATAGGGCTGAATATCAGATGCCTCAAATATGTGAATGCAAATTTCCTTGTTGTGCACTGCCTTATGTATGTTGCTTTATAATTAGTATACTGAAAGCATGTACCATAAAGTAGTAACCATAGCAATAAACCTGTATGAACAGAGTACCTAATAGTCATGCTTGAAACAAGCATGTAGTCCTTTTCATATTAGTGAATATTCATACTTAATTGATTTGCTGTGCAGAGACCTAAATTAAGGTCCTTTAAAAATTTGTCTCAGACTTTTGTTGAAAGCAGCCTAGAAGGTGAAAATTGCAAAAATACTCATGAACAATCTCCTGTCCTTCCAGATGAATTTCCTTATGTAATCAAAAAGCAACCATCCCACCCTTACTTTCTAGTATGTCTCTTTTCAAGTTCATAAGTGCCTGAAGTAAAAAAGGATAATCCTATAGACTTACTACTTCAGTTTTGGCCCTGATGCCTAGAATGTAAAGATGTATAATAAACACAAATGAGTGAAGTTAGAAAGCCAAGATAATTTCCTGAGGGTGTCAACCAAAATTGCAATGCCAGTAACTGTGAGGCTTGTCCTCCTTCTGGAACTGTCTGAACATAGCTGGTCAAGAATTACTGCGTAGCCACTTTCATGAACTCAGATGTAATGACTGCTATTTGGAGTAGAATTGCTATACTCATATTTAGCATAGTCCAATCTGAAAACAAAAATGCATATGTTTTCATATAAATCTGATCTCATTTTCTGTTTCTCATGCCCTTTCTCTTACTCTCCATCCTTCAGAAAAAAAAGTGAGAGTGAAAAATGAGAATGAAAATAAGATGAGAATAATTTTCTTTAGTTTACTAAGTCTCTTATTTTGCATTAAAATCCTTGAGAATACATTCTTCTTACCATGTGAAATCTCTCTAAAGGCAAATTCAGTAAGGCTCCTCATTTCAGTGTAGATTTTCGGCTCAGGATCGCAGGAGGAGTTAGCTTTGGACAAGGACATTGCTTCTGTATTTCTCAGATACCTTAAATATCATGAGTGGCATTACAGCTAAATAGTGTGTGTTCAGATCTTTCTAGTGAAAGATCGTGGCCTTCCTTTTGTGGCAGAATATCATAAAAAATAATTTATAACCAGATTGAGTTTTTTTTAAGTAGCCTTTTCTTGTTTGGAATTAAATAAAGTTTGGGTTGTTTCTATGTGATATGTTCAAGACTAGATCAGTAAAAATAACTTGAGTCTTGCTGCTGTGATACTTGTGGTTGACTCTTGTCTTTTTGTCCTTGAGAAGAAATTTGGAACCGTTCTATACTTGATCACAGTTATATAAATACCTTTTCTTCCTATTTGTCTTGTAAGTAACTGTTGTGAAAAGATACTGAAAAATATCTTGATGTCAGTCATTAATATTAAAATATTGAAAGGTTTAATAAGAAATTTATTTTTGCTTTCTTTGTAGTACTTAGAAATGTTGTTCCATGTAAAGCACATCAAAGACTTTTTTGCAGCACTACCAGAGGTACTAGTAGAGGTTTCCCCTTTGGTTTCTCCAATAAAAAAATATTTCAGCATATCTGAGATCTGTCCTCTTTAAACCCGTCAAAGTACAAAACATAGAGAATATTTAGCAATGTGTGTAGTTCAGATAGAAAGAAAAATATCTGCAGTTGTCTGTATGTAACTAGATTAGATAGCAGAGACCAAAACCCACAGTAACAACTAATGAGAATAGATCAAATGCAAGGAAAGTAAGACCTGCGAAAATCTGCTCACATACTTGGAGCTCAGTACTGGAAGTAGCAAGCAAACTTGTCATCCACCAAACAATGAATAAATAGAAGGTGTATCACTTCTACAGGCCTTAGCCTCCACAGAGAAGCCAAAACATGTGGTAACTTTGAGTGGTAGATTTACCAGAACTCCTAGGTTGACCAAGCATGCTAAGTTTTCTCCCCAAGATTCTTCTTGGTGACAACAAAAAAATACACTTCTCTAGAAAACCAGACCTCTTAGATTCTTCCTCTGAATCACCCAAGGGAAAACTCTCAGCTTTCTTCAGTTCTCTGTATATAAGTTCCTAATAACCTTCTCAAGATACCATCCTTTCATGCACTCTTTCTCTTGCTCCTTTTTTGGGCTTGTCAGCCCATTGGAGATGTCATGGAAATCCTAGGCCACCTTAGACAACTCCAAATACATTTAGTTCAGTGGGAAACTAAATCAAAGCTTTTTTAATTTCACTGACTTCAGGAAGTTCAGGAAGATTGTCTGATTTACTTAGATGTTGCAAATATCTGCCACAGGGTTCACTGTATTTGACTTCATTCAATTGCCTGATGTTCCTTCTGTACAAAGAGAAGATCTGAACAATGTTTGCAATTGAAACTGTGATGCAAAGCAATCATAGCATTTATTGAATTAAAATAACCCAGCTACTGAGGAGAGTGAGGGCAAAGAAACTTAGGAGGCAAACCAGCCACTAAGAACCTGAAGTCTCAGCACTCTCAATAGCAGTGATGGCATGAATATAGTCTATGTTTTCTTTCCCGTCAGTACCTATCGAAATAATCACCTTGGCTATCTTTACCATGCTGAAGTTTCCTTCCCCAGCTGTAGTAGAAATACGTAGCTTTGAATGCTTTAACACAGACATTTTATACCATCATAAGTGATTAGAAGTAATCTATGAGACATCTCATTGATGTTCTGAATACCTTCCTAAGTTAGGTTTTTGGTTAATAAGTAAATATTGCTGTTGTGCAAACTGGTATTCATTCCACATAGTGTGACCTCCAAACACCAGGGAATACTAGCCTGGTAGAGGAAGGAAATGGAATTTGTTCTCATGATGAGAAAGAGAAATGAAGATCAACTTCTGGAGTTTTTGAACTTCTGGGCCAAAATCACTACTACTTTAATCCAAAGGAACTTTAGTACTCATGTAAATGGAATAAACATTTCTTTCTGGCAGATAACTAAAAACTCTTTGGTGGATAAACGTAGGGATTATGCCAGTTTTGAAGTTTGCTATAATGCAGAAAGGGAACATTTATCCCATGTTAGTACTAGTCCTTCTAGAAATGTACAAATCAAAGCTGGTTTTCATTGATCAGATTTCTACGTTTCCATCAATATTACTGTATTTTTCTTTTCCAGGCTGTGGCATTTTTATAGGCTAATCAAATATCCAATATTACTAGGAACCATTTAAAGTAAATGCCAGAACTACTAAGGAGTAATTTGAGAATTAGATCTATTTTTGTTAGTTGAAATGATCTAGACTTGCTCATATTGTATTGTACCTGATGCTTAGTAATATGATAGTACCGATACAAATAGAAAGATATCCGGTTTGAAGTTCTTAAATATCTGTTAAAAGTGGTGAGCAGTCCAAGCACATTAAAATTCCATTTTCCCCCATACAAGTGTTTTCTGCAGATGACCCCCACTGATCTTAAATATATTTCTGTATCTGTAACTGAATAGAGGTTTTCCGTACAGCATGTTCTAATGGTACTCTGGCCTTTAGCCAACAAGACACTGAATAAGGCTATTTTTAAAATACAGAAACTGGGAACAGCTGCAGCAATCAAATTTGATAAAAACAGAGAGGAACTTTGCTTTTTTTTTTTTAATGATTTGTCCAAGTTTAGACTCCTTTCATAGAACAGCTTTTGTTCTGTTGGATGAAGGGGGTATAAGAGTAACACAGTGAAATCCTTTTGAACAAATAACTTTTAAAAGAATACAGTTTAAAATAATAGGGGGCTTTTTGGTACAGCAGCATATTCAATGCAATTGTACCTCAAACCATTAAAAGAGTAAATCCATTAGAAAATAATATATTTTATCTGCCAAGCTTTACCATAAAGGGCTTATACATAATGCTCTCTCAAACTAGAAGATGAAATCTCTTGTTTCAAATTTTGAACAACTGATCATTGCTATCTGGGAATAGTTTTAGGTGGAAGTGATTTAATTTGAATGCTCTGAAATGGTTTGGTTTTGGTTGTTGGGGAATTTTTTCCTTCTTTTAGCATTAATCAAAAACAATTCTATGAAGTACTCTCCTGTCCTTTCCCCTGTTAAGCTGGGAGGGGGAAAAAAGTTCACTTAAGGAAAAGTTTTACAAAGGCCTTCTGTGCACACTAAAAACTTTCATAAAATATTTAATTATAAGGACTGATTCTTCCTTGTTTGTTGTCCTGTTTTTTGGGAGGAAAACTTGTTATTCTGTGATTAATGAGGGTCGGGAGGTGATTATGTACACAGGAAAAATCTAACACATAATAAGGCTGAATTGTGTCTTTTAAATGGTTCCATCTGAGGATAGAATCTCTGGGCTAGACTGATGCATGACACAAGATACTGGACGAAATTGAGGTTCCACTGAAATCAATAAGAGTAATGCCACTGAATTCGGCAGAGATAGGATTTTATTGGTTTCAGTCACTTTTAGTGTCAAAACTAGCACCTTTGCTTTCTTACCCCATTACAGCTATTGCATGCAATTCTGATGGTGGAGCAGAAATCACTGTGTCGTGTATATGTCCACAGACGTATAAAATATGTATGTATTTTTGTGTGTGTTTATGTATGTAAAACACAGGCTTAATTTATTATCACCATATCTGAGTGTCTCACTCCAAGATGAGAGTTACAGCAGTGATATATCTTCCTTCAGGCTGAAAGGCAGGCTTTGTTTGTTCTTATTTTGTTTTAAGAACAGGAAAACAAAATACGAAGAAAATAATAAAGACTAAAGAATCAATACTGGCATGAAATAGATGTATGGATCCACCTGTAATTATTAATGTTTACAAGCAAACTCAGCAATACAAAATACTCAAAACTGGGTCAAATGCTCTAGATATATATCCTTGAAGTCAACTGTAAGAGGGAAAACAGACTTTTGAAAGTAGAAAGTTGGAATTCAGGATTTACTGATTAATTTTATGTCTCTGCCATAAACTTCATGTGTGATCTTGGCCAGGTCAGTTCTGCAAACTCATGTGCTTAATTTTATATAATAGAAACAATATTATGATTCTTACTTGTCTATGCATGATATGTACAGAATATGAGGACAAATATTTTGCAGGACCTAAACATGTCTGTGTCCAATTTTCACTTTGTAAAATGGGCATAATAATATTATTTTTTCCCCAATGCTTTATCTGTTTTATTTGTCTATAAATTCTTGAGTAGGAGAGTTGTCTTTTGTATATGTCTGTGAATCTATAACAAAACAGAGCTTTGACATCATCTGGACCTTGTACAACTCTGATATAAACAATTATAAATGTCCACGGATGTGTTACTTCAGGTAGCTTCTCTAAAGGAAAACATAAAAAAACCAAGAATGTATAGATTGCACACAATTTGCTGATTTTTGTAACCTGGAATTTAAAAGAAGGTATTCACTTAAAAATAAGGAAAATACTGTGACATTAAGCGTATTCTTTGCATTTTTTACAGCAGCAGTCCCTATTCTTGCATATGGAAGTAACTCCACATTCCTGCATAAGGAGTAACTGGAGATTTAATACATACTGTGTTATAGGAAGATACTGAAGCATTCATGTGGCACAGAGGATTGGGCTTGGGAGTTTTCAAGGATCCTATGGCATCACACAAGCTTTCAAATTCTTACCCAGTATTTTAACGAGAACCAAAATTTTCCAGCATTATGATTACTAGAGTTTGATTACATTTAGTAAGCTATGGAGCCCCTTCTCTTCGAAGACAAACGGCTGCCAGAGACAGATTTACCACTGACCAACAGTGTTTTTATGCAAATGTGCCTGAGTGAGTGCAGTAACCCCAAGTTATAATAGAGTCATTCAATCTCTTGCCAGGACAGCAATATTTATATATTGCAATGATAAATTGGGTATCAAAACCAGTTCCATTACAGATGGAAAGTTCTCTATGCAAATCAGTATTTCTAATCACACCATGCTTCTTTGTACCCCCTACCCCATTTTGCTTTCCTTAGTTTATCTTCATAGATGAATTCCAAATGTGTTTTTCTCTTGTATGTTAACTTTGAATATTGAAGCATTCAGTTAATGCCAAGCTAATGGATAATGTAAACTTCTCACTACGAAACTTTAAAGTTTCCAAGAGTGTTTCTTTATGCCTCGGGGAAGGGCTGTAAAAGGCTTATATTCACATACAGTGTTTTGTCTGCCACTTGTGCAAGTTTCTGTTTGAACTCTTTTTCCTGGTGCCTGATGGGAAGAAATGGGCAGTCAGCTCCCTAGTGATTTTATCTCCTCATCAGGAATGAGTGCAAGGGGTCAGATGCCCCTCTGCAAGCTAGTCACCGTCTGCTGACAGCAGTGCTCCCCTGGGAGAGCTGGCTTTGTTTACTGACAGGGCTAATATGAGGAGACACGTGAAGTACTTTGGTTTGTGGAAGAGGGCAGGAGAGGCATGGTGCTGTGAAAACATTCCCACACACTCTAATGGCTCATTCACATAGAAAACAAGCGGGAGCCTTCAGCTCTTTCACAGGGTTCAAAGTAGAACAAACGGACTCAGGAACCCCAAGGCACCAGTCAAAAAGCACTTTCCTAATGGACTAATACTGAGATGCTCTCCATGATAGTTTACCTATGAGATTTCATCTCTCATTTTGGCAACTAAGTGACTTGGCTGAAATGAAAAACTGCTCAGTATCTGATAGTTGCTTTTGTTCACTGTTAGGTGCTAAATTCTTCTTGAAAATATAACCTTCAGTTTCCTAAACCTTCTTCTGTAGTAGGTGAAGTGTGCATTGGAGAATTTTATCAATATAATCATTATTTCTCTTAAGAATAAAATCTGTAGGATGCAGAAGAAATACAACATTCCTAAAATAAGAGACTTTTTTTTGTTTTGTTTTATAGTTGGTAGAAACACAGATACACATGAATGTGTAACTTTAGAATATAATTTGAGGATTGAAAACACAATAGGCGTACATGTCATGGAAAAGTCCACATTAGCTGTTTTAAGTGATGAATGATGCTTAGTAGCATTTGTCATTCTCCTCTAAAATTTACAAGATGTATAAGAAGTCAACAAGAAGTCAACAACAAGTGATATGAGATCAAGCCGCAAGTTAGTGTAGCTCAGTATCTGATGTCTAACATCAACCTGGATTAGAAATAAGGCACAAGAGAGCAAACTTACAGTGATTTTTCTGTTAAGAAATCTTACTGAATAAGCATAACTTTTGATTTAAGGAATTTCAAAGTCTAGCATGGCATCATGGTATAACAAAGTATTATGTAAAAACGGATTTTCTGTTTGTCTAGAACTGCTATGAAGCTCCTTGGTTCTTGCATTTTGAAAAATACTGAATTGCAGTATTATCTTCACCTACTCCATAGCACTTATTTTCTCATCTTTCCTCCATTCATGTCCTGACTTCCTGAAAGCTACTAGTCTAATTTGTTTGCTTATACAAATTGCTCCATAATTGTTAACATTTTTTCTGATCTGTCATTTCTCTTCATTGCTGAGTGGACTGGAACTACAACTCTATACTTTGTGGGTGTGCCACTTATAATATTTGATGATCATAAATTGAGTATTGTGCTGATAATTTTCATAGAGCTAGCCACAGTAACTTCATTATATTAATTCCTTCATGACATTATTAATTATAGTTCAGCAAAATAAACATGTACACACATGGACACATACACAACATATTTATTTCCAAAAGTTATATAGATGTATCTAACAGTCTATTTATCTGTAGTTAACTCTGTCTCCCCTCATGAGCATTAAGTTACATATATTGAATTTTCTGCCTTCATATAGCTCATACTCAGTACTGTAAAATGACTAAACTTTTTTTATAACTAGCTTTTGTCTTTCCTTTTTTGAATCCTCAGTAACTCGCTATCTACTTCTATTTCCAGATTATTTAGGGGTACATGTTGAGCAGTACGGAGGCCAGCACAGTTCTTTCTGAGAAATCAGTGATAAACTTCCGCCAGAATGAAGAACGATTTCCCTTTTCCTATCTTTTAATTTAATAGAAGATCAGTTCTCCTTTAATAGAGCTTAGTCTCTTTCAGAGTCTTTGGTGAAGACCTTTTAAGAACAAATGTCATTTATTCATTAGTGTCTTGACCCTTTATATTCAAACACTGTACCTATGCCTATGGCCATGTAACATCACTGAAGAGTAGGACTGAAATAGACACACTCCCCTTTCTACTTCTGTTCACTCTGAGTTCTTATCAAAGTCAATATATCTCAAGGATTTGTTGAAATGGATATGACTATTCGAAAGCATCAGGTCAAATATATTAGCAAGGGCAGGAGTGTTAGCTAATGCAGTCAATATTTGCACATTACATTTGCTTTAGTTTTTACTACTTCTGAAGGAAAGTTATGTCTAATTTAAGCTTGATTCTAAAAATACTCATATTTGGCCTAAAATAACTCCACTTTGGGAATATTCCACTGCAAATATGAAGGCTTTGAAAAGGCTTCACTTTTTTGTTAGATGAGAGCATTGTTCAGTTCTATCTTCCAATGTTTAATATACCACATTTTTTGAGAAGTGTGGTATAGATCAAAGAGCAGGATTTGGCCCTTAGCTACCTGCTGTTACTGGCTCTAATTTTACAGCTATCGAAAAATGATGCATCAAATTTATATCACTGCAAATGTCACTATTCTGAATCTTGCACATGTTGCTTGAGCTGTCAGAAATAAAAATCTGCTCTTAATTATTCTCCCATTTAAAAAATAATAATTTTCTAATAACCTTGTGAATAGGAATTTGATGTTTTCTTTGGCTGGAAACAGTTTAAGGATTTAGTACATCTATAAAGTTCTGTGTGCTTTTATAGTATAGTAGTTTTTGAAAATGGGTAGGACTTTGCCATTTAAATCCTTGTGTCTACCAAGAAAAGCAGAATTTTTAAAATCTCAAGTTTAAAAGTAAGTAAATTAAAGAAAACATTTCAAGCAGAAAACAATTCAATAGAAAGCCAGATATACAAAATTGGGGTTACACGTGTTACAGGGATGCAAATTATAAAAATGTATAGATAGAATTATTGTATTTTTTAATCTTTTTTTTTTAATCTTTTGCCCATCTTGTTTTTTTCCCTTAATAGGAAAGATTAGTGTTGATTTTTTTTTTTTATGAAACTGGTTTCACTGTGATGAGAAAATGAAAATAGCAGAGAACATTAAGAAAGTATAAGAACAAAAACGAAGATTTGGGATAGCAGCCAGTTTTCTATTTGGAAGGAGAATAATCCACACCATAAATACTATTGCCATTTAATATTTTTCCCCTATCACAATATTTCTTTCAGTTAATTACCTTTATTGAAAGCCCAAAGAAGTGAATAGAAAAGACTCCCGTAGAAACTTTGGAGTAGCCTCGCAAATATGACTGTTGGCATGAAATTCTACCTTCATTATAGGTGGAAGGGTTTAAAATATATAGTGTAATGTGCTCTCCTTTATTGTTTTTTTCAATGTGATGATAGACTAACATTTTAGCTCATCGGTGTTCTTCACTGAATAATGTACCTTTTCAAAACATGGATAGTAACAGCCAATTCATAAAACATGCATATTATACAGCTAAAAAAATAAATGTTTCTTTTTCTTTTCTGTTTGGTCTTGGCAACATAAAACAGTTGATTCTGGATAATATTTGATTTCCTTGCTTGGTTGGTTCTCAAACCAGACTGCTATTTATTACTGTTTAAGTTTCTGTTTGTACCTGAAATTCTAGAAAGAATTTGTCCTTGCTCCTTGAAGTCAAGCAAACTAATATTTATTTTGTCAGATATAGTATTTATTTAAATAGTTTTTTAACCTTAATACCAAAGTACTATGTAGTCAAAGAGCAGTGTTAAACAAAAACGTATAACTGAGTGCAAACAAGCACTACAAAGTTCAGAAAGGCTTGATGGATGGTTACTAAGATGTTTTTCTCCCTTTTTGCATTTCATCTGTGCACTAATTAAGACAACAATCCGATGCAAAAAATAATAGGTGGTATCAATAATAATACATACACACAAAGGCTGAATTAGAGTACACATCATCTGGAATGTACTGTATAAGAATCCAATAGGGTCTAGAGCACTGACTTTTTCTTTTCAGGTTTTAAATATCTGTGGAAAGAATGAACAGCATAAATTTCTGAACTGCATGTCATTCTATGTGTGTCAGGTAAACAAAATGAAGCAATCTCTCCTGTATTCTCATATAGTGAGATTATTTGTTCAGAAGTTATGTATTAAAATAAACTATGGATATAATTATTGTATTTTAGAATAATTTTGGTCAGGATATTTTAGAATGGTCTAACAGCAGATCCGATTGTGTCTAACCTTAAAGCTGCGATCAGTTCTTAGGAATAATCATTTTAGCCAGTTCGGTTCTCCACATCTTTTATTATCAGCTTGTCTTCTGACAGTTCTTGCCAGTCAAGATGACTGCTGTCAAAACGCTGTCTAGACAAAATGTGAGTTTTTTTCAACTTTTGCAGATCTAAGTGATCAGCTTATGGAAGTAGTTGGTCTGGAAGGAGCCATGGAAATGGGACAGATATACACAGGTCTGAAAAGTGCTGGAAGACGACTTGCCCAGTGTTCATCTGTTGTCATCAGGTATTAAATATGTTGATATGTGTGATCTGCTGATGGTGGAGTACATTAATTTCCTTGTGTTTTGTAGTGTCTGAGCTAAAAATGGCCTGAACATTCACAATAAACATCAATTAGGACACAAGGAACAAATAATCATTCTAACTTTTTGATTAAATAAGGATGGGAAAAGAGAGATGGTCAATTCCCAGTGAAGAATTCTTCAGGAAGAATTTTCCAAAATTTATTAAAACCCTAAGCTCTACAATTATAAGCCTAAAATGAGCATAAAGCAGAAGAGCAGTGATAAAAACTTAAAGAAAAGCAGTGGGATTGGCCAAAGTACCTGGCATATTTTTGAGACTTTCCTCAAAGTCTGAGAGGTGTTGACTTCAAGTACTCTCTCATGTGGATGCAGAAGAGAAATAAGGTCACAGAGACATTCCAGCCTTCTCCAGATACCAAGAAGTAATTTTTATAATCCCGTATCAGCAGGACTATAACCGCAAAAGATCCAGAACTATAAAGTGAGAGTACATTAAACACTCTTCCCTTCCTCCATTTATGGCCATAGATGACTGGATAAATCCATGAACTGTTAGTTGTTTTCATATCATGTCAAAACTCAAATTTCCATTGACCAATGTGAATGCTCAGATGACTTAATTTTTCCATTATTGGATTTATCCACTCCATGTTATTTCTAATAGTCTTGTATGCAAACTATTATAATGCAGAAATACAGGGTTGAAAAAGGAAATAAAGTATTGTTTTCCATTCTCATTTGTCTATACTTTTCTAATGGGGCATCCAGAATGGGTGAGTGAATACTGTATCTTTATGTTAAAATGAGTGCCCCTTTACTAACAATTTAAATTTGTAACATGGTATAGACTGAATATAGTACAATCTTCATTCTCTGTGAGTATTCTAACTCAGAGTTAGACACAATTCAAAAGCATCTTCTATGGTTCTAATAAGTGTTGATGATAGACCTAAAATTTATTTCCCTGTTTCCCTTATAGTATTTTATATTATAGTGTGTGTATATATATATATATATGCACACAATATAGTAGTATAGTCTAAATTATAAAAAATAGCAAAAATTGCTTTGTCTTTTCAGCTAATAAAATTCATTCCTAAAGTTCTTCTGCAATTCACTCTTAATTTCACAAATTAAACACCTCCCATGAAAGAATAACATATTCCAAGTAACATGTGTGAATGTTTGCCATGTTTTTGCTTTGCGTGTTGAAAATCAGTCTAAGCCTACAAAGTTATCTACTTCTGCAAGCATGTTGAGTCATACCAGATATTATGTAGAAGTTTAGGAGTAAATCAGGATTATATTGGTACACCATCACATATATTCCTTTGAAATAAATACATTTGTCAATTTTGTCTATTTTCTTTTCCTTACATTATTAAATTTGTCCCTTTAGGACCACCAAATCTCTGCCTATGCAGATAGATGGAGAACCTTGGATGCAAACTCCATGCACGGTAACTGCAACTGATTTTTTTACTTTCTCTTCTTTTTCAATGATAGAAAGAATATATTTTTTTAAAGACAACCATCTTCATCAACATTAGCTCAGTTTACCTAAATAACATCTTCACATACTGTTTCTATATACCTGAATACTCTACATTTTCAGTTGATCATTCTGCTTGTAACTACAGGTTAGAATGGAATAAAAAGGCATTTATTTCAGAAGTTTGGAAAATACTTGAAGGACGCAGTCTCAGCTTCCCTTTACTCAATGTGGTAATTTATTTACAATGATGTATCAGATTTAGAGTCTATTGTTGAGGAAAATTCAATGGGATTTTTTAGTGCTAAAATGTATTGAGTAATTCTTAAAAATTTAGGAAGATTTTCTATTGTATTTTTAAGAGTTCATATCAGGAAATTTTTATTTAAATCTAAAATCGTAACAGTGCTGATTCAATTATATAAAAGAACTAAATTTGCTTTAAGTCCTTAGAGCTTAAAGTTGAAATAAAGGAAATTAATTGGCTTCCTGTTTCAGTTCCCACACATATGAAGGCAGATAAACATCATCAGAACAAGAGCTTGTATCTGTAAGAACTCTCCATTTTCATCTCTCTCCAGTAAACTATAGAGGCTAGCTAAGCATTTGGAGAAGATGTTGAAGAAATCCAAGCTCTTTACTGTGTGTGCAATCTTAATAATATGTTTTAATACACAGTTCTACTATTTTTTCCCTAAAACATGTTTTTAAGTAGATCAATTGCTGTAGCCATGCAGCTTGTAAATATGACAAAACAGTAATGTGTAGGGGAAGATATTCCACTACAGATGGGAGTAATTCTCAAAAACGAGGGTACTGGATCACTTTCATGAACTTCATGTCTGTAGTAGAATTAAAAGCTACACACAAAAGTGAGAGGGAGCACCTTCAGTAGGGTACTAACACACATGCAGCTGATAATTATGGGTTAGGATGACAGCAAAGGGCCGCGATGATTCATGTTTACCAGATACACCACAGCGTACAGCTGAACAGCATGAAGAATGCCTGATCTCTCATTCTCTATGGAAGCGCTCAGGTTCTGCAATGTGTGGGGAACCATATGAACACATACTGTGTGAAGGCAGAATAGTGAGAATTTTATGGCAAGAAGCCTTTTGGAGTTAAGAGATATCATTATTGTTACCTCTTCTACAGCCATGGCTCAGTGCAGAGCAACAGTACTGAACCCAGCAATTACTCGTTCAAGAAAAAGACATGTAATTTGCCAGATTACAGAAGAGAACTTATGGAAAGATGCTAGCAATAATGTGCTTTTTTTGTCGTGATTGCTTGTTCTGTGCAAAATCCCTGCTATCTGATTGATAATGCTAGCAGAAGCTGCCTGCACGACTAAGGACAAACCTGTAAAAAAAGACAGTTCTTACATTTCAATTACTGCCCTGAGGAAACAGTAAATTATTACTGGTAATTACTGCTGTCCAGTTGAAGTACTGTTTTAAAGGGGATAGGAATGGCATATTCTTTTCTGTGAAACCCATTCTTTTTGCAATGTTAAGAGACTATACTTTGCATTGTGTAAAAAAACCATGTTGTTGAATGTACTTACTTCCTCTGAGAAGAAAATGTATGAAATATTTGGCTATACCAATGCACTTCTATGAATTTAGATATAGAAATATTTTTTTATTATGTTATTCATTTTCAGGTGTGTTTTTTTTATCTGCTGAGGAGCTTATTTATTGCAATTGCTCCTTGCATTATTGTCCATGTACCACACTCTGTTTTCTATATCTTAAAAAGGAAAAAAAGTGTATGGTCCAACCTCTTCCCTTCTCACTAATTCTAGCTACAGTAGGGTTTTTTCCTTGAAAGTCTCTGTAAAGTAGCTAGGAATTACTCAAGACAATGACAAAGGTTGATATCTTAATAAGATTAAGGTTATTTCTCTTAATTGAAGCTTGAAATTTGATTTCTAAGTTTGTGCTTCACAGGGGTCCTTTTTTGGAAGCCAAAGAGTATTTGATCACATAAATAAATACCGGGGTGATACCTGTGATATGTATCCAAACAGGAGTCTGAAAAAAAGCTCCATAAAATCAAAATACATCCTTACATGCAGCAAACTACAGAGTCAATTATTTGAACCTTCTAGAGCTCAAATTTCAGAAAACAATATAAGGAGGCCAGTAAAAGAATCATGGGTTTTGTCTTTTAAGAGAAAATCTGCAGTATTCTCACAAAATTTCCGGGAGTGAGATGAGAGCCCCACACCTTGTTCAATTCAACAGATCATGTGCTTTAGTGAGACATAGCAATTAAGCCTCAGGTTTTACTTTGGTCATCTTACGAACTTCAGAGTCATCTAAGTTCAGTAGTTTCAGGAACTAACCTATATTACAGAGACCGAGTGAGAAAGAAATCCATAAAATCAGCAGATATTGAAACAACCCTCGCCCAGGTTGCAAGAGCTTAAGCTCAGAAGTCCTGTTCTGGTTTGCTTCAGGCTTTGGTATAAAAGTGACAGTATTTCCCAAATGAGTTCACAAAAAAATCAAGTTCAACCTGATCAAAATTCTCCTTTCCCATGTTGCCTATTAAGGTAAACAAGTTCTGCATCAAATCCCTAATATGTATGGGATGCAGCCTGCACATGCAGGCTTAGAAATTTACTTCTTGTTGAAGGCATCAACAAATTTATCTTTGCTGCTTCTCCTTTCTGATCGGAAAAAAAGTTTCATACAAATAGCTCAAGTTGCTGACAGCTTTTCCTTCTCATGCATATAAGAGACTATGCTCCCCCAAAATGACAGTGTGAATTCTGAGAAAATATTGTGGGATGTGATAGATAATGCAGTGATTCCACAGAAGCCGTGCTCTGTGATTTTTATTTTTTTTTAACTTCCGGTGATGAATTTTAATAACGAAGAAATTCTTTTGTGCCTCTTTTAACATCTTTTATGATCTTCCATTGCTCATGCACCTAGCATCTCTAGATGAGAGCAGAAGTGCAGTCCTATAGGTTCTGCACATACTTAAAAATGTGTCTTCATCTAAAAATTTGTCATCCACAATTATTCCATATGTTGAACACATGCAGACTGTAGTGTCTAACAAAGTCACTGTGCTCTGTTCTAACAAGATGCTGCATCTGAGTATCAAATCACTGTTTCTTTTATAGAGGAGTCTTTGGGAGAAGGAAAGATGATAATGTTAATGTTATGTTAAATATCTCATCTGATTAGCTCAAGAAGAAATTCTATCAGAGCTCTTCCAGACAAATATAGCAACATGAAAGATATCTATGGTTTCACCTGATCTCCAAACAGGTCATTAATAGTAATGAAACTTCAAAGACTCTCAAGTTAATTCAATAAGCTTCTAGCTTTAGCCATCAGGATTTTTTTAAGAAAAGTAATCTTTCAATTTAGCTACATAAATTATTAGCATTGTTTTGAAAAAATCCATAAGAATGTTCCATCTTCATTTGAAATAACTGTGATTTCAGTTCTTTCATCTATTCCTGACTTGCTTGGCATCATATCTAAAAGAGTGTCAAGCTGCTAGAAACACTAGATTAAAAGTAGAAGGCAGAAATGTCTATAGAAGATGCAAGAGTATAGCCTAAATGAAGAAACAAAAATGAAAATCCATAGTCAGCTCACCTAATGGGTTGCCAGAAATATAGTTTCTTAGACATCTGAAGCACATAACATTTTTAGAATTGTTTACTGATAGAAAATCTTGAAGTCAGTAATTTAATAATGAAACTCAGTATTTCAAAGTATTGTCATTTAAATGCACCTTAAAAATAAGTTTTTAATGAATGATTTCTCTCTACCTTTTCCTTTAGTCTCTAGAGATGTGATGAGCCAGGGCACATAGATCCTACTGTCTTATAGCTAAATCCAAAGAGAAACAAGAATTAAAACCAAACCAAAGCAAGCTTTTATTAATAATCACTATGTACCAGAGCTAGGTGAGAAAACTAAAAGAAAGTCACATATTTGCTTTATGTAGATTCATTGGCTCCAACACTCTACAGATCCCTTGAAGAAGCTGCAGCTGTACTCTAGACTCTGTAAAGTATCTTCTTTCCATGCCTCTGCCTGTACTAGTATTTTCTTTTCAGTTGCTTATTATGAGAGAATTTAAACTTCTATGTCTGTTGCTTTAGAGGAAACAGGAGCAGGTTCCTAGATTTGGTTGCTGATTTCAGTAGACTATTAGCCAATTATTACACAGCTAATCTATAAATGGAAGTCATTGCCTATAAAAGATTTTTGGTGTTACAATAAAATGCTGTTGTTTTTTCACTTTTGAACAGCAATGTGCAAATATTTCTGTTTCAAGGCCAGATTGATTTATTGAGTTTCTAACATTTTATTTTGCAGCTGGTCATTATTTTTTGTGGGCATGGGTACACTGCACTTTAATTAGTTTTGTTTACCTATACATATTTTTTCTTAATTTCACGAGAGTAGTTTTTGTAATTGACAAAGCAATTTACTGCATGTGTGCTTTCTGCACCCCAGACAAATACTCTAACTTGTAATGCACCTTTCCTTCCAGTTCAGATTGTTAAGAAAAGAATTAGTTGTGACTAATTGCCAATTAATTTGCAGTGGTTTTAGGGAGGAGGGGGGGGGGGGAAACAATTGCACCTACTAATTAAAATTTAAAATATTCCAAAGTGTCATCTTTAGGTATCCGTGGAATACATAATTTCCCTTTTAGTTCTGCACTGGATCTGTAACAACCCTGAGCTGACAGCTCTATTAATTTAAAACCTCAGTGATACCTATTAGTACAAAACATGAAAAAAATGCCATTAATCATTTATTTTAATTTTGCAGATCTGTCATTTTCTCAGTATGCTTAAAAATTATGATGACACCATAATGTTTTCCAATCTACCTGTGTGAAGGGGAAACGGATCACACTACTTAGGAGAGAGACTAGAGTATATTATTAGAGCTTAATTAATGCCAAACTGATTGGATTTGATTGCACTTTGCACAATAATATTGTTTAGAAATTTACTTATGATGTGTTGCATAACGCTATATTTAAAACAACTAGTATAGATCTGAGAGATTTTGTCCAAAATGCCACATAATGCAAGTCACGGGTTGGTTTTGTTCAGCACTGCCTACATTCTATAGGTCTTATTCATATTATGATACTGCATATAACTCTTTATCACCTATGAGAAGATAAAATTATTTGGTACTCCTGTGATATAGAGGTATTGCATCCCTCCATTTCCTGTAAGAGAAGTAGCATTTAGGCATCTAGACTGTGTGAAAACCCTCATAACATCAAAACAATCAACATCTAAACTCTGCTGATAACATAGAAAAAAAAAAGTGACCATAAACTAAAAGGTCCAACTGTTTGTTGGGGTTTTTTTCTGACAGTTTTTTCCCTCTGTCCTGTAATATGATCTTTAACATTAATCGAAATATTATAAGCAGAGATGATTATCTCTGTTTCCAGTTTTCTGTTGTCAGCACAGTACTTTTCAATCCGTATTTATAGCATGATGTTCTCTGAAATAGTAAATATTTAGACAATCTATGAAGTCAGGAGCATGAAGGTAACCAGAGCATAGTGTAGAAAAAGAAACATGAAAGCAAAACTGACCTGAAAGATATCATTATCATGCTGAAATTATTGATGCATTTTATTTAGTGGATGTATTGTATTAATGTGGCTTCAAGGCATATTCAAGGCCTGCTCCTGAAACAAATAAATTTCTGTTTTTTGTATTTATAATTTTCTATTGATACCAAAGGAGAAATTATCATCTCTTTTTTTGAGAATTATGCTCTTTCAATTAGATCTGGTGTTCCTTCCCATGAATACATCATTAGGCACACTTTCTAATATTGGAAAAGTGATTTCAAAATTGCAAATGCAGTATTTTTTCTGCTAAATCTATTTACTAGATGTACCAGTTCTCATGGGCCGAAACGTTGGCTTCAATTAATGAATAGGAGGTTTGTCGTTGGCTTCAACAGTTTAAGTTTAGCCTAGAATGTTGTGTATCAGGTTTACAAGACAAATCCATGACATCTTAGCAATTCAAATGGCTGCTTAACCCCTAAATGTAATTTTATTTCCTGATTTTGCCTATTTTTAAATATGAATTTCTGCCAAATTTTTTTTTGTTCTCCAGCACTACTTCAGGCACTCTTCTTAATTTATATTTAAAATGTCCTCCATATTATCTTCAAAGTGTTATATATTTTCAATAAAATTGAGCAAGTGATCTCAAAAACTATTTAACAGAATTCCATAGTAATTTTATGAGTATGTTTGTCAGGATATCATCAGCTCCTAAAAATATATTGCGTTAGGATTTTAGTTTTCTGGATTTTTGCCTGAGCAATCTCTTTTTCTCACTTGCGTGTGCGATTCAAAGATAAATCTAGGAAAAATTAAAAATTAAAAAAAATATATATTATGTAAAGCTTTTATAATTGTGTTTCTGCTAAAAAAGACATGAAATTGCTTGCTGAGTGAAAAAGAAACTGAATGGTAAAAGTTAATGTTGAGACTCTCCATGTTCACACACACAGAGTTTATATACAGCTGTAAGTAGGAATTTTTAGCTTAACAAAGTCTCAGAGTAAGTCAAGATTTCTTTCTCTCTCTTTTTACTGTCCTCCCATAGAGCACTTTCAATGTTCAGTCCTACTTTGACCTGCAGCACTGTTTGTCTGAGATCCTCAGTGCTTCTCCTATCTCAAAGTGTGTACTGTCACTTGTCACCCTAACTCACAGCTCCAACTCTGGCAGTGCTGCCAAGTATGAGAACAGAAGCAGAAGTGAGAGTCCAGGGCAGAAATGCAGTGCCTGAGTCTTGAGAAAGACAAAGTTAGCTAACTTCAGACTAAATAGTGCAATGGTTTGCAAACATTCCAACCTCTTTTTATCAGCCAAAGATAATGCTTTACTTCTTTTTACAGTAGGAAAGTAAGGAATTTATGGTTATCATTTTTAACCAATACCATATTAGCAGACAATATCATGTAGAAGTAAAAAAATATACTTTAAGTTTATGCTTCGTTTTTGGTTTTTTAGAATGTAAAATATATTTTGAGCCAATTTATAACTGTTGAAAATATGTCTTGGAGCAATGCATACAGGATTCATCACCATGCCTATGAGTGTGGTTAATCATGTTCAGGCATCTTAGCTGATCTCAGCTGATAGGAAGCAACATACTGAAGAGGTCATGGTCTCTGAAACAGATGGCTCAAGCCAAAAAAGAACATTACAAATGATAAACATTTACTCAATATGTAATTGGATTCATCCTGAGCAGCATTGAACAGCCCCAACCCAACATGCAATCTGTACAGGGTCTCAGGGTTACCTCACATCTTCATACTAAAGGCATCTTTTGAGCTTTCTTCTTTTATTCGCTTTAAGATGAAATTACTATGATTTATCTCTGAAAGGAAACTTTGAAAGCATTCCTACTGCCACATCATGGCCAAATCTTGCAATAAGCTGAACCCTTATGACTTGAAATATTCATTCACACCAGCTGCAGATTATTTCATGTATTGATCCTCAGGATCAGGTTGATGTCATCAATGTTTCCGAGCCCCAAAATATGTCTTATGAAGCATGTGAAAGTTAAAAGAATCCTTGAGGCAGTTTTCCAGGACCAGATCATCAGCTGGTACTAAGTGACATCAATGGAATAATGCCAGTTTACCCCAACTACAGATTTGGCTTCCAAAGTGATGCCTGAAGCAGAATTTCTTGTGAGAAAATATGTTGGTGCCAGTCTTTGAAAGCAAGAGTTATTATCCATGTGAAATTAATCTAGATTGCCAAAAAAACCCCCGTATGCTAAATTTGATACTAATGAACAGTGTTGACAAAAAGAGGTCATGCATGAGACTAATGAACTAAGGTGGCATGGAAATGAGCATTTGGAAAGTGAAGTAAAGGCTCTAAAAAAAAGTTAAATCAAGCCATTCACTCTGAGATTTTTATGTTTCTGTCTCCTTATATTGTAAAGTAAATCTCCACCCCAAGAAATGTCCTGATCTATATCTTAATGAGCCTCTCCACGTGACATATATTTTTTGTTTCATTGCTATTAGTGAATGACAAGTGAAAGATATTCATTTTAACTTGAAAATGTCAGGTATGTACTTTAAGAGATATATTTTTCCAGTTTTTAATGAGGTGGTGTTTCTTTTTGAAAGAAATACCCATCTCTGATGTGGGTACTATCCAGGTGACAACTGATATTTAATAAGTGATGGTTCTTGTATTAGCCGTAGTTCACTAAAGAAAATGTCTCAGATTGCTTTTGAAAAACTCTTAACGTCACTAGCCCAAAGGCAAGATGTGACCTTTTTATTACATAATGAGAATCATTTATTATCTTACAATGTATCTTAAAGTCACAGACAAAATGCCACTTTGATAATTGCTTTCAATTAGCTTTGAGCATAGCATACATTCATAAAATGTCTTCTCTAATTTAGACTTGAATTAGAGAAAATTGCAGACATAATCTACTTTAAGGTTGTCTCATTTAAGGTGATTCGTAGTTTCATATCAAAGAAATCAAAACGGGTGGCTTTAGACCAGTATTACAAAGTGTTTTAAATAGTCTTTTCAATATTTGAGTCTATTCTATTAACAATTAATTAACAATTTAGAATGCTAGTACATCTTCTTTGACCTTTTTTGTATATTAGCTTTATACTTTTATTCATAAGGGTTATTTTGCAATTAAGCAGTGTCCTGTGGTAAAAGATTAGATGTATAAATAAAGTACATGAAGACATAGCTTATATCTTAATACTAGGCAACAGCTTGTTCTGCCAGCATGTGTGTTTTTTCCAGATTTTAAGTTCTTCCTCAACAGCAAGCAATGAATCTCACACATAAAAAATCAGATTACATATTGGCAGGTATTTTATAGCATAAGAGTTTTAATATCTATTGTGTATATAATTTAAATTATTTGTTGAAACAATGATTATACATAGATTGGTTTACTACCTATGTAACATCATTCATAAAAATACCCAGGTGTTTTCCTTTCATCTCAGATTAAATCAAAAAGTTTTGGAAGTCACATATAAAGGTAATTCAGGCATCTCAGATACTTGGAACTGAACTAGCTCAAGGGGTAATTCTGTTTTTTCTTCTTTCTCCTCCTAGATAAAAATCACTCACAAGAACCAAGCCCCCATGTTGATGGGACCTCCTCCAAAAACCGGTCTTTTCTCTTCTATCATCAAAAGAACAAGGAACCACAGCAAAGAATAAGCCTATGTAGTTTAGTTTTCAGAAAAACAATTAGCGTTGTTGGGCTTTGGAATATTTATGCTGGAAATCTTTCAAGAATTTTAAAACACCTTCTACTTGCAAAATCATGGGTTTTGGTTTCACTGTTTCTGTAACTGAGCTAATGTAAAACTATGCTACTAGAAAAAATGTGGTCACAGTTTTGTAGGCATTTTGCATGATGAAAGCAGATGTTTACATAAAGTGATACAGCATATTTTTTTGCTGCATGCATTACCATTTATTAATCTAGGGGCTAATTCTGCCATGGAATATGGGAAAAGAATGTCATTGGTAATTTCTCTCTTTTCTGTTTCAACTTTTTCTACTACAATGATCATATAGGATCGATAGTATCTTTTGAATCAGACATCTTCACATCAATAGCCAATTTGACCTGTTTCAAAGTAAAGTTTATTACAGGTCTCATTAGCCTGTATTTTTAGTTTACCATTTCTTTCTACCCTGAGAATACTTTTATTTAGCTAAGTATTAACATCTTGTATCTTGTGATCATGATTACTCTTGTGTAATTTTTTAAGAATGGAAGCCGGTGCAAGTTTTAGCAAATTCAGTAACAAAAACTATCACTCTGAGTGAAGATAATACTTGCAAAACTAGCCATTGAGTTGTTTGTTAAAACACTAGAATTATTTTCATGAGCAATACATCTCTGTGACATGGCAAACTTTAAATCATTGTGCATATTGACCAAGAGCATAGTGCATATGCACACAAATAACCAAAGCTCATGCCTAATTAAAGTGCATTTCCCACCAAAGATTTAGTGAAGGATGCTTCGGAGAAATGGGTTAATGCATAATTAATCAAACTCACTGGAGTAGACTCACTTCTGAAAATTTACAGTTCTTTTGATTACATTGACAATGTCCAGACAAATGTTAGTGTAGGAAAAAACATTAAATTAATTGCAAGTAAATGCTCGCTTTTCATTTGTTTCATAAGTTGATAGACATAGTCACACACTCTAAATATTGAGACATTGACATGAACTTGAAATATTTTTTATATCTTAACTCTAAAATTAAATTTATAGCTAATTTTTTATCATAATTATTTATAAATTTATGCCATCCATAATTTACTCATTCGTAAGTTAATCTCCTAAGGAAAGGATAAACTGTTATCTATTCCCCTTTTGTAGTCTTCTGTTTGGAATCAAAACATTCTTATCATAAATTTTGGGGAGGCAGTTGCTCTGGTTTTAACTTTCTTGGCACTCTGAGAGACTTCCTAACAGCTTAGAAATTGTAATACAGGGATTTGTCTGAGGTTTGCACAGCACTGTCTAATGTTGAAGGGAAGTCCAAGAATGGCAACTTTTTTCAGTCCTGCATATAAACTGTCTCAATCAAAACTTTTCTGCAGTCTTAGCGGTTTTTGTTCAGAGTGAGCTGCTTCTCATCTCTGCATGTCTTAAGTTTTCAGAGATTTCATAAAAAACATGGAAAAAATAAAACTTTGCTTGAAATGCATGATTTTTCATTTTTATTCAGACTTTAAAATATTAATGATTTATTAAATCTATTTTTCTATTGATTCATTCATCCATTTTAAAAATAATACTTCATCATGCTGTAGTGCACGGTACTGTGCATGTATTTAAATAAAGTTACTATCATTTGTTACTCGGTATAATAATTCAACAGAGTCCTAATTTAGACACTGAAATAAAAGTCAGTATATAGTTGGTAAGGATTATGTCTTTGAAATATACAGTCTGTGTTCTGTAAAAATTAGGAGGTAAATACCAATTAATGTTATGTTCAGCATTAGGTAGAAAAATATGAAGGTGATTATTTGCTAAAATTAAGATCTTGTAATTCACCTTTCTTGGGTCTAGTGGTGTTGACAATGAAGTTACCATAGAAGTAAACTAGTATTTTTCCTGTGCGCAGACACACACACACATATACAGAAGCATTTGATGTACTTAAGTATGAACACAAGTACAGAGCAAAAGTTGTTTGCAAAAAGAAGGAATTTGCTGACATAATGTTACATAAAGTGTATATTGGTTTTATGAAATTATGGTTACAGGTGATAAATATTTTCACATAACTTGACATAAGATTTTCTACCAATGCTCTCAACTTTTTGTGGCAAAAATGTGTTTAACAATAATATATAAAATGCTCACTATGATTATCTCATGAACACTGTAACTCTGAAAACAAATAAAATTATGCATAAGCTATTATTTAATAATGTGTCCAGTTTTAAATATGCCAGTCTGTGATAGCAAATTGTTCACAACACACTTTTTTGTGGAAAAGGTAATTCTGTTGATCAATATGTATGAAATTCTCAATGCAACAAAATACAAGAGAGCAAATGTCATATTATATTGACAATTATCATAGCAGTAACTTGTCTTTCTATTAATCTTGGTTGTTTGGGGGGTTTTTTAGCATGGCCTCTAAAAATTTAAAACCATGATCAGGTTGAAATTATTGATGGTGCAGAGAAAATCGTAGAGTACATAAAACATATCAAAAACCAAAATGATTGATTTAATGAAAGGGAATTTCAGTAGAGGATCCATTTTTCACTTCAGTAAGCACAGAATTAACTGAATGAACTTACTGGTGGTGTAAGAAGCGAAACAAAGAATATATGCATAATCTTTATACAGCTGAAATAGATGCACTGTTCTTGTATTGATTGAAGAGGGGTATCTGTAAACCTTCTACTCTTTACAATGAAGCATTCTTTAAAGCTTCATTAATGACATATGCTAGGTAAATGGCAATTACAAATTGTGGTGGTTTGAACCACTGTTTTTCGCTAGAGGCATGCCCAGTGATGATGAAAAGACTAAACAGAATTTGAACAGCAGGGAAACAGTTTATTCGTCTATGGCTCTACCAAGGCAAGGGAAGAAAACAATTTATGGGAACCCCAGACTTAACACAAAAATACATCTGACAAAAAGTCACGCAAAAAGGGAAAGGGAAAAAAAAAAGAAAATAAACAAACTGCTTTTCAAAGGCCAGGCAGGCTGGCCAAGGAAAAGCAGGGGAAAGGGAAGCCATTTCTCTCTCTCTCTCTCTCTCTTTCTCTGTCTGTCTGTCTGTCTCTCTCTCTCTCCACATCTCGATCTCTCTCTCCCTCCGATGGTATCACTCCCAGCCCTCGAAGTCTCTGCAAAAACACAAAAGAAGTGAAAAGAACCCTCAAACCCCAGGGAAGCCACGTGGGGAAGCTTTTCACTTGTGAATGTGCTGGCTTGGCTCTTATGCCGATGAAGATGGGTGGAGTCAAGACACGGGGCCTGGAGGCCAGGAGGAGAGGGGCCGTGCTGCTACTCCCCAGCTTGCAGGAAGCTGAAGAGAGGGAAGACTTTCATTTTCAGGCCTTTTAAGCCGCACCGGCGTGGGACCTGGACTTGCTGCGGCGCGAGTGCTGACCACAGGCACAGCTGCTGCCAGCGGCACCGCTCCTGTCTCTCCTCTGGCGCTGCGGCCAGGTCCAGGCACACTCTGCACCGGCGAGGGAACCTGACGGGCGCTCCCCGCCCACCCGGAGTTGGGGAAAGCCGCCAGAGCCTGCTCCGCACTGTACCAGGCCCACTGCCGCATGGGCATCAGCCACGGGCACAGGCACCACCAGCAGCCGCTGCCGAGGGAAGGGAGGGCACGCGTGCGGCAGCACCAAGCCGCCTGCCCGCTTCTCCACCACCACCGAGCTGCCCACCCACTTCTCCACCACCCCCACTGAGCTCTTGATGAGTCCCTGCTAGAGAAAGACTGTGGGGAGACGGCTGGGGCGACCCCTGCCTCCCCTGAGCAAGTTAAGGCTAGGGCTAGGGTTAGGGCTGCTTCAGTCCCCGCCTCGCCAGCCAGCCCCGGAGGGCAAAGGGGGGTGAAGAGCCTGAGGTTTTTCTTAAGGGAAAAAAACAGGGTTTACAACAGAGCATGGAACCAGTGAACAGTTTAAAACACCCCTTTTCCTCCCCNTGCAAATAGATAGGTATTAAATGTGACAATGGATTTGCAAATTTTTCATCTCCCTGCTAGGCCATGTTGACTGGGCAATGTTCTAAAGAAAGAACAGGAAAAATCTTCAACTTCTGAAAGTTGGTCAGTCTCTCACATCACAACAGTTCCTGTTAAAAGCAGATGGAAGCAGTTTTTCTTGCAGAGACTAAAAGATAATTACTGATTCCAATACTTTTAAGATACTTGTATGCATATCATCGTGATTATTTAAAGCTAGGGGATAAGATCCCATGTTTAGGCTTATTGTTGTGCATACATGTATGTGCATACGGGATCAGGAAACATGCTCATATGCTCAGGACTTTGATGAGCTGAAAAGCACTTAGTTTCTGAAATAGAAGTAGACATTCTGTAATATTTACTCACTCATTAACTTTGTAGTGTTGTATATGCATCACAGTATTTTTTAGCTAATATCTAAAATCGAGTTTGGATATAGTTACAAATAAAGTTAAAAACTTTCTTGTCTTTCAAAATATCAGGGTAAGAAGTAATGTCAATTAGGGTAAGAAAGGGAGAAAAAGACCTTTTTTATACTTTTAAAGCTATCGGTTAATATTTGTTTGCTGAGATTATAGCTCTTGAGTGATTATTAGTGATTTAGGGTACTAGTGATGTTCTCTAAGTTACTGTCTTCAACTCCAAGTGGCTTCTGGGGCTTGTAATTCTGAGGCAGACCATAACAAGACCAAGATTTTCTGGGAGCAGACACTTCAGAGAAGTGTTGTCACTCCTCTCTGGAGGACTCACTAAGGAGAATGGCTACAAAATTGGGGAAAAAAATTAGGAAGAATTATGTCTAAACAGGGAAGCAGGAGAAGAGCTGAGAACTAATGAGCAGTGATGAGCTAGGGAAGGGGATAAATTAGATTGGTCTAGAGGATCCTTCCATTTCAGGCTGAAGGACTTAGGCAGCTTTGTGGGGAGAAAGATTGAATTTGGACCTAAGTACAGGATTCAACTGAACCCTTAAGGTGACATAAGAAGAACTTGTAAGAAGACAAGAGTTGAAGGACAGTCAAAGGAAGGTAAAGGGTTTGTCAGAGCTTTTTTTCATTTCTGAGTCTTTTCATACCCTGAGAGAAAAAAAAAAAAAAAAANATTTGCTAAGCTACTTAGCAGTCAGCCTGAAAATAAATAAATAAATTTAGAATACTGAGGTGGGCCAGAGAAGCACTGCTCAATGTTTTATGCAAGAGCGGTGAAGAACGTGTCAGCCTTTTGTCAGCTAATTGCTGCTTGTCTCCAGCTTCATCAGGTCTGAAAGCATTCTGTTTTCTCTCCTCTGTCCATAAGGAAGGAAACTTTTTGTGGTCCTGCTGGCATGAGTAAAAGCCTTACTGTAGCCCTAGCTGGAAAATGAATAAAACATGGGCAAGATCCGGAAGCAGTTAATGAGATATAAAGTAATAGGTTAAAATCCATGGCATGTGAGGCTCGAAGGGTGTGCTGTGCAGCAATGTCTGATGTAAAAACTGTCCTCAGGTCTGTCAAGATTTTCTGGTGTCTCCTCAACCTGAGCTTGTGCCATGGAAGCCTGCTGGCTCTTATTCAGGATTTTCAGTTGACTTTGAAATAAGATTTGACCTTTCTGTTTTGATTTGTGTGTGGATGGAGTGTTGCCACTATAAGGTTCTCTTAGTTTTACAAATACCACTGAAGAAAAGAAACCTCTCTGTGACCATTGACTTCCATTATATGAAACTGCCCAGCATCTTGAAACTATAAATATGTGACAATGCATTCTAGGCCTATAGAATCTGGGTATGGTGATATTTCAGTCTGCTCTCTTTCCTTTCTGGTTCATGATTCAAAGAGACTCCCTCAGAAGCACCTCGGGGCTCTCTTTAAATATGACTCATGCAAAGAGTAAGTGATAATCATCAGGCTTTGTTAAATATAGAAAGGTGGTAGCTGGTGTTGATGGTAAAGAAGCAGCTTCATAGTGAGATGCCCAGTTATAATAAACATCAAAATTAATTTGCTGAGTCTAACTGAGTGAGAAGGAGAGAATTTGAAGTTTTCAAGTCAAATTTTATTCTAACATTGATACTGACCAAAAATACTTGTTTGCGGATTCACCTATTAGATATATACCTTTGGTCGTTTTTTACCTAGGGTGAAAGTCACATGCCATGAATGAACACAGCAGTTTGCATTAATTAGCTTTTTTTGGACAGAGAATTGAACACCTCTTACTCTTTTGGTGAAAATCGTATTTATGGGCCAAGTTATGGCTGCCAATAAGAAAATACAAACTGTCAATCTTCAGGGCTGTCAATCTATTTACATTAAGTATACAGAAAATAATCCAACCAAACAAACTACATAACAATTCTTATTTAAACTATTTGTATTTGCAGAAAGAGTGGTGATATGTATGTCCTTCGGTGAGACAAACAGACTTTACAACATAAGCATCAGTCATGAGGTTGGCTGTTGTAAAGGGTGTGGTATAGGGTTGAGTCTGATTTGTAGTGGGTTTTTATTAATTATGACTGAGTTCCAAATCTCTCTTTTTATCCCGGAATGACACAAAGTAGAACTTTGATTCAGGCAGATGTAAAATGTGTTTCTGGTACATATATAAGTAGGCAAAAAAAAGGAAGATCTATTCCATCTAAGCTGAACTTTACTTCCATATGTCTCAATTCAGACCTATTAATAAAGGAAAAAAACAAGAACTTGTTAATTTAGGTAGCTTGGGAGAGTTTGGGGGGGAAATAAGTGTGTTGGATTTTTCTCCTCAGTAGTACAATCTTGCTACCTAATACATACATATAGATTAAGGAACTTTTACCTCATTTACATCAATCACTGTTTTCTGTTGCTGTAATACAAATAGTTATTAAAAAAAANCTCAATTCAGACCTATTAATAAAGGAAAAAAACAAGAACTTGTTAATTTAGGTAGCTTGGGAGAGTTTGGGGGGGAAATAAGTGTGTTGGATTTTTCTCCTCAGTAGTACAATCTTGCTACCTAATACATACATATAGATTAAGGAACTTTTACCTCATTTACATCAATCACTGTTTTCTGTTGCTGTAATACAAATAGTTATTAAAAAAAA
>VXBA01002422.1:280393-293485 GCA_013399895.1 Serilophus lunatus
TATGACTGAGTTCCAAATCTCTCTTTTTATCCCGGAATGACACAAAGTAGAACTTTGATTCAGGCAGATGTAAAATGTGTTTCTGGTACATATATAAGTAGGCAAAAAAAAGGAAGATCTATTCCATCTAAGCTGAACTTTACTTCCATATGTCTCAATTCAGACCTATTAATAAAGGAAAAAAACAAGAACTTGTTAATTTAGGTAGCTTGGGAGAGTTTGGGGGGGAAATAAGTGTGTTGGATTTTTCTCCTCAGTAGTACAATCTTGCTACCTAATACATACATATAGATTAAGGAACTTTTACCTCATTTACATCAATCACTGTTTTCTGTTGCTGTAATACAAATAGTTATTAAAAAAAACCCACAAAACAAACGGCTAAATATCTCTTGTAATGGTTCAATAAAATTAGTTTACAAGAACTTTTGAAATATTTGGTCCAACGGCCTGATCTACAAAGCAAGTCTTGGACTGAAGTGCAAATTCAGGCCTTCATACTGTCAGTAATACTAGTCAAAAATTTCTTAGCCTCTGTTCTATCAAAACATACAAAATTGTGGGGAGGAATCTCCCTTCCTTAACCAATTTTTTCAAATTGGATTATATTGATTTCGCATTTCAGATCAAAATCAGACTTACTTTTTTAAATGTCAAAATATTTTGTGCCTGAATGTCAAAAGAGAAAGTAATGTTTTCATTTGTTCCATTCATTGTTTCATTACTGTTGTGAGTAAAATTATCATTTAACTGACTTTTCACTTTAAAAAGCAAAAAGTGAAAAAAATATGCTATTACTAATCCAACATGAACATAATTCTTATTTTCTTTAGGAGAAATTCTAATTTTTTGTACTTGTTCAAGATCCTGATATGAAACTTTCAACCTTTGCATTGCTACCGTTGACACAAGACTAAAAGCTTGCACATCAAATTCTAGTATTTATGTAAAACCTCTACATTTTTATTTTTATTATAGTTGCATAACTCCTACAAGTTATCTTCAAGGAGGTGATTTTTGATTCATAGTTCCTCCTTTTTCAAGTTAAGTTCTCAGTACAAGTCTGCCTATTCACCCAACAAAACCAGAAATAACAGAATAATATTAAACAAAAAAAATTATTTCACATAGCCTAAAAGTTTATTATACATCTTGATAGTTCTCTCAAAAAAGACCAATAGACTCTGATTTTCACTAAAAATATAATGGGCAGATAAGGAAGGGAAAATCCATTCATAAGTTATACTAATTATTGTAAAATACATGAATAACAGAAGAATATTTTAGAATAGGCATTATAAAATAAACTATTGACAGGGCAGATATAATGCTTGTGTTTCTTCTAAGGTGCAGGATACGCTGTAACTCAATTAAGAATAAACGTTCAATCACATTGATAAGGCATTTGTGCATCACTGTAATTGTCAAAATCCTGTGGTCCTTCTGTGTCCTTAATGTGTCTCTCAGACTTTTGGGTGAATTATCAGCTAATACTATGTGATTGCTAATCTGTGAACAGTTTTACCTCACAGTTACCCAAAACGTGCACATTATCTGAAGTTTTCCTATCCTCTTTTTGATCATTCTACATTTATCATTAATTACTTTTAGAATGTCTAACCCAATTGATGTTAAAATCCTTGCCGTGACAATCATCAGTCTTATTTTTATGATATTGGAACAAGAGGTGAGTGGACTCACACGAGGTTAATGGGGCTTTAAGAAAATGTTGTGTTTCTTCGGTGCAACATAAAGTTCCCTTCTTCTGATGGAAATCCTGACAGTTTATAAGATAAAACATCTTTCTCTATCAAAGACTTTAGGTATTAGTCTGTGTAAAATGATATATAGTTTTTCCTTGGCTTGCCTGCTGAATCTCAGACAAAAAATAAATCTTATGGCAGATGCCAATTGTTCCCTTTTGGTATGTGTGTAGAAATATCTACTACCACAAGAGCTAGTAAAAACATTCAAATGCAACTAGAACAGTTGTGCTGACAACTGAGAGAAGAGATGAATTCCTAGTGTCAGACTCACCCAGGCAGAATCTGAAATGGGTTAGAAAAGGGTTAAACTTCCTTTACTTGTTTCTAGGGTGACTTCAGTCTAAAAATGTAAGAGTACAAGTAGGTATTAAATGCGTATGTAACTTGCCACTGCTAACACTCATATGTTTGCGCAATATTTGTGCTATTTTCTTATCTCAGCTATAGCACAAATGGTAATTTTTAACTATTTCTACTGTGTGCTTCCTCTACAAAACACAGTGCAATAGCATAACATATAAAAGTAGATTTTAATAAGTGCAATAATAAAATATGTTAAGGAACCCAAGGTACCTTCTGCCACACCAATGGAGATGTCCTTGAGAGTATTTAAAATCCTAATGCAGAATGTAATACTAAGTCATTAATTTGGAGATTGTTATTAAAATATAACTCTAAGTTTGGGACAATTTAAGGTGAAGGATATAGATGTGAAATCTCAGCTCCACTGAAGTCATTGGTTTGCCATTGTAGGCACAGAGCCTGGGTTTTATCTGTTCTGTCTAGTGGTAGGGCTCAGAATATCTTTCCTGTCCCAGTTAAAATGTCTGTAAAGAAGTTCAGGTAAGAGACAGAAGTTCTTTGCATTCACACATCTGTAAAAACCTACCTGGTCACACCTGCAAATTTTCCCCAGGCTATTGGCCTGGAAACCAGACCACCAGGTCTCTTCCCTTCAGCAGAATACTCATGTTTTCCTCTTTCTTACTCTTCTATGTCCTTAGCAGTTCTTTATTTCTGTCTTCAAAAACATTACCTTCAACAGGTTGTATTAGAATATGTTTTCATCTACACAGTTCTGTTGGTTCGTGGTTAGGCATTAAGCTGAGAAATGGAAATTTGAAATTTCTCAGGTTAAGAAATCAAAGACTCCACTTTTCTGGTAAACACTATAAGTGCTATAACCAATGTTATTGAGTCTTGCTCAGTTACAGACCTCTCTTAAACTTCACCCTCTGAATCTCAAAGGCATGAAAATTTTCAAACTTCAACTAGGTGGAGTTCACACAACACTGTTTTATTTTGCATTTACCAATTCACATGTAAATTTTATGGATTCTAGGTGGAATTGTACCTTTTCTTTAACTATTCAGAGCTTTACAAATCTACCACTAGTGTTTGAATCACCCTGCTGGGGAAATGTAACACCAAACTTGAATACAAATAAATAGTTGCTTTGAACCTAGCTTTTAGGACATCAACCAGAATATTAAATTGGTGAGAAATTGTGTGCTGTTGCCTTTAGAGGCCCTGACACAGTGCTGCAAAGCCATGTCTATGTACAGCATAACACAACCCACTCCTAATTATTTCTGCCTAAAGTAGCTGCTGCTGTTGGATTTCTTGTCTCTTATGCTTAAAACAGCAGTGACGCAGTAGTGAGTCAGGCCTTTGACAGTGCTTAAATATCCAGTGCTAGGTGCTATATAAAAACATTTAATTTTTTTTTTCTAAAAGCTGCCATGTGTGTAAACCTTGATTAGGATGTCATAGGTCCAAGATATGCAAATGGTGTACAAAGTGCACATCTTCATTCTCTTGCATTTACATAGAGCTTTTTATTTGCAGTATCATCTAATGTCTGTGTGCTCTGACTGGTGTTTTTGTAATTTCTGGCACCCATTGCATGCCTTCAAGCTTGTACTGTCCTAATGTACAAAGCCAATCTCATAGATCACTTGTTTCAGTGTTGTTCAGATTGTTAATCAACAGCTAGCATAATGCACCATATTAAAACTAAAAACAAAATGTATTTTGTGGCACTTTTTCTTCATAACTAAAAAAAAAACCCAAACAACTATTCATCTTATTCCTTAGAAAAATGGTGCATGTAAGATTATAAAAACATTTTAAGTTAACTTATTGCTCTAATCCAGTGGTATAAGAGGATTGAGAATATTTATTTGAAGTAATCATTTAATTGTCATGTGGCAATACTGACTGTAGAGAATGTACAAGGTTCTTGTCCTTATTTATTTGATTGACATTATTTCTTAGTTTTACTCAGATATGCATGCCATTTTTCTGGACTGCTACTTTGCAGTTCTCTGACTTCTGGCTCATCGCTGTTGTATCTTCATCTTCAGTCAGAAAATAATAACTTATTGTCTTAATTCTCCTCAATCTTTGAAGTTTTCATTTGTTTTCCCATCACTTTGTTTTCCATCTGCTAGTTTGCTTCCTTTGCTTTGTTCATACACTTCTAATTAAAGTACTTGTTATTTTGATCTCAGTCACAGCCCTTGTAAATTTTCCTTTGCTATTCAGATCCATTCAGAGTTCACCCCTAAAGGATTCCTGGTCTGTCAGTTCACAATCTTATCTTTTCTCAGGAACCATTCCCAGAACATTTTCTTCCCTGACACCCCACCCCCTTCCCTTCTGGTTACAGTAGGCACAGGTTATTTGTCTTCACTTAGGAGGCTTTTAGTGACTTATGTCTACCTTAACAAAAGGTATTTTTACGTCTATGCCTAAAATCATTTTATTTTGAGTGTTCTCATTGTGTACAATCTGTTTGATACCAAGGCAAACACTTATTTGTATGATCTATATCCAATCAAGCTGTGACAACATTGTGGAGCCAGTAGTTTTATATTTTAAAGGAGATCTTTTGGGAGTTTTAGCATATTTTGTATCTGGTTAAAATTCCTCTCAAAACGTCTACAGAGCTACTCCATTACCTTCTTTCAAATCCTTCAAGTATCTACCAGAAGAATATGCTGTAGCTATTACCCAAGAAATCAGAACCTTTTTTTTTTCCATATTCCATCATATCTGTACCTAACAGTTTGTAAATTACAACCTTTCTTTTAGGGATGGTGGGGAGGGAGCTCCATGTTCTGTGGTGTTAGAGCATCTAAAACAATAGGAGTTCTGATCCATAACTACATAATTTAAATATTAGGCTAATAGAGAGAGATCTAGCTACGTAATTTTATGTTGGCAGATGGATTTATAGCCCACTGATGATTACATTGCATGTCCCATCTGTACATGATCTGCAGGCAACATGAACCTA
This sequence comes from Serilophus lunatus, assembly GCA_013399895.1. NCBI lineage: Eukaryota > Metazoa > Chordata > Aves > Passeriformes > Eurylaimidae > Serilophus > Serilophus lunatus. Next base: position 285,461 of record VXBA01002422.1, read on the forward strand.
GCTAGACAATTTACTCTGTCAGAGTTTTAGCTTACTGTTCTGAAACTTTTTTCATTCTTTCTCTCTTCTGTTGGTCAAAGCTGTTGTTACTGTTACATACGGTGGTTTCCTTTCTTCCCACTGGATTCTTCCCACTAATAGAAGAAACTGTAAGATCTTTGTCCCACAAGAGCCCTTTGGATGTGTTTCTTTAAAATCCCAAACATCCCCGTGTCCACAAAAAACCCCAAAACAATTGGGGCAGGGGGTGAACACACACATGCAATCTCAGATCCGGCAACCTTGGAGACTTTTTAGAAAGATACTGAATAGACCAAGTTCACATCCTTCCTTTCTCTCCTGCATACCCCAGGGAAGCTGACCTTGTGAGATTTTTTAACATTTAATTGATTTGTTAGTGACCTGATCCAGGATCAGAAAGAAAGATGTAAGAAGTCTTACAGTCTGAATTTTGACTTGAGTTTTCCAGTAAAATACCCTGTGATGTGGACATGCAAGATTAGAGCTTGAAGGCTAAATATGAGTACCTGAGGTCACAAAGAGAGATTCCTGTCTTAAAGTACCTCCCTAGAGCCCACAGGGTGGCACAGCAGAGAGGGGATGCATCATATACTCCTTTCTTTTGTTATGATTTATTTACTTTATTTACTATCCTCCTTCTGTGACTGATTTGGTTTCCATTTGTCTAGTGAGATGCTGCATAACTAAAGTTCATTCCATAACTTTAATGGGAGAAGTTGCGAGAATAAGGAAGTGTATGTATTAGAAATGAAGAGAAAAAACAAAATGCAGTTTGTCATAACTTTCAGTAAGCTCCTTCAGTGTTGTTGCCCCCACCTGTTATTTCCCATTGGTGTTCACCAGTTCAGGGATAAAAGAGACAAAGTAGGATTACTTGGAGTCAGGGGAAATTAATGTGTTATTTGCAACAGAGCTGAAGTGCAGTGCATTGTATAGAAGAAAGCTTTAAGTAAAACCTCTGTTTCAGAAATAAAAGAAATAGGTTGAAGTCCACATGAAAGAAAAGAGAGAAGAAAAAGTTGCATTGTTTTGCATATTTCTGTTTTGAAGGCTGCCTAGAAGCTGAAGGCACTCTCTGCCAGGCTGTCGTGGGCTGTTCAGCCAGGTGAACACTGGCTAGCTATGCCCTTCTGAATTAACTGCCCTTATAACAGTCTTGGTTTCTGCAGCTTTCTGAGTCTGTTTTATGAAGGAAGCACTATCTCATATTTACATACTACAGGTGGTCCCATCCCCCTCTCTAATGTGTTCTACTGGCCTGACACCTTTAAATAAAATTTAGGAAAAGTATTTAAGAGTAGTTCAAGGGTTGCTCTTTGTATTTTGTGCCTTCTCAGACAAATGTTTTCAGTGTGTTTTGCATCACTGTATGTAGACGCAGTCTTTGCTCCTTTATGTTTTCCTGTGGAGCTAGTTCTCCTAGGCTTTCTTACCTTCTTAACAAAGGAACTAAAATTTTGGGGAACTTACTGTGCAGTATTTTGTTACCATATGTATGTTTTTTGGCAGGGAAATGGAATATTATGCACAGAGAAAGCTAAGTACTAAAAGGATCAAGTATTTTACTTCTCCCCAAATTCCCAAGATATTTTTTTTTCTTTGTTGCAGTATGTTCCCTGAATTAACAGTATAGAGGAAATATCTCTCTTGTCTTAGTCCACAAGAGTCAGCGAAATTGTTCTAGATTTTACATGATACTAGAGCCCAACCTGGAAGGTTAGTTAAAATAAGATTGGGATAAGGAATTGTTCTGAAAAGTATTACACACTGCATATAGCCATCTGGATTGAGTCTACAGCCATCAATGTGTTTTGCAGGTATAAGAAGAAATTCCAGATTCTGCTAGGTCTACTAACACTACTTATTGCCTTGAGTGGTCCCTCCTTTCAGCAGCAGAATGATTTGTGAAGTCTGGCTCCCATCCCCAAGGGAACCTACCAGTTTTAGAAGAGTGATCCAAGAGTGAACCTGTCTTTAAGAGGCAAAACCTTTTCAACTCCATGGAGAATTATTTATCAGTTATGTCAGAAGCGTTTGAGTAAAGGGAAGTGGTGTTAAATGCATGACTTGCATTTTTTAAAATAAATAGCTAGCTCTTAAAAATATGTTTTCATCCTGTATGACAGAGAAGAGAAATCCAGATGAAACTTGGGGTATTAGGGGGTTTAAAATAAATTCAAGCAACTTTTTCTTCTATTTTTTAAAAAATTTATTTAATTAAAATTATGTAATTGATTGCTTTTTACTGTAGAAAATGAACTTTTGGGAGCTCTTGCAAATTGTAATTGATAAGTTGCTTATCTCTTACTCAGTTCATGTTGGGTGATGTGTTCTTACCACGATATGTTTGCAGTATTCAGTTTATTTTGAAGAGGGACTTCTTGTTAATCTACAGAGGGTGGAAGCTTATTTAAGTTTTGCTTCAGGAAAAGATTCAAAAACTTGACTGAAGACTTTGAAACTTGGCTTTTAGTTTTACAGAAAGGGCATTATCAAGGCAACTCTTTTCAATGAACAGAACAAAAAGCTACAGCCTGCAAAATCCACAAGACAAGACTGATTTTGTCAATTAAACACCCACTTCACCACAGGCAGCTACAGCTCAGGACCTAACCTGAGATGTGTGGCTTTGCTAGTTCTTTTACTCCCTGTGAGCATTTGTTCACTTACTGCCATGCAGATAATGCATTGCATTTCACAGCACAGCAAGTTTAATCAGGACATGTCATTATTAATTTGTACCGATATGCACTGATGGACAGGGTTTTCCAGGAGCATGACTAACTGTTTATCAAATGATCGTCAATTCTGGAGAAGTAGTGCCATCCCCCTGTTGTTTTACAGCATCTGCTTTATCATCTGCTCACAGGAGCACCTTTTCCCCTTCTCCCCGCCCCGGCTCCTTCTCTGAGTTTCCCTTTGTAGCTGTAACTTGTAGACAGCTTCAATTATTTCTGCTGATTTCTAATTCCTTTAGGAGAGATGTCTGAAAGATGATTTATTTAAACGTTGTGCAACTGAAATGGTTAACAGTGGCAAGACACGACTAAATACCACAATCTGCATTTGATTTCTGATGCTTTCCTGTTATTTACAAAGTATCTCTTTGAGTACCATAAATAATTTACAGTTCAAAGTGAATACTTCTAAGTGCTAAAAAGCCAAATTCACATTTATTTCATTTGCTAATGTTTTCACATTATAACACAAAGCATGAAACCCCCCTCTCACTGCTTTACAGTTTAACAAAAGAGCTGTTAGATTAGCACAGAAACTCCAAAGGACTCATATAAAAGTAGGTTAAGGGAAGGTGTCAGTTGTTCAGTCTTGCAGTCCCTACTATGGTAAAATTTTAACTCCAAGCAAAGAATTTTACCTTATAAAGGACACCAAGGTTAAGCTTTCAGAATGCAAAACTTGCAATCTTGCAAGTGTGTTGTTTTGTTGCTTTAAGGAGTTGAACACTGGGAATAACTCTGACAGCTAACCCTAGAGAATGGTTTAATTTTATTTAGACATACTGTGACTTGCTTGTAATAGGTTAAAATAACACACAAGACTTTCAAAATGAAATCATAATTGCAAATACTTGAAGGAAAAAAGAGCCATGGAAATCAAAATATTTGTCACTGATACGCAGTTATTCACAACAGCTTCAAACAACTCTTGCTGTTCTTTCTCCTCTCATATAGTCTAAGCCAAGCTAAGGGAACCTGTAGAAGCATTGACTAGTTGAAAACTTCCACTATTTTACCTAAAACATGTAAGTTTTTATTTTATAATACCTATTTTTGAAGCTAAAGACCTCAAATACTACTAACAAAAAAAAAAAGGCAGAAGATAAAAACAAAAGGGGGGGGGGGAAAGAGTCATTAAACTTGGGGCAAAAAGCAAACACTTAAACAGAACAGAAAAGCTTACTCTTCAAAAAATTGAACTTAATGTCTGTATAGTAATTATCCCATCTCAGCATAACTGACCACATTGGAAATTTTACTGAAGGAGATAAATTCCCACCCCTCATTTTCTGGTAAAAAGGTAATTAAGTTCTGTCCTGTATATGCAGACCAAACAAATCACTCTAAGCAATATTGCAATTCAGATGAAATAAGAGATAAGCTATATCTAAAAATTATATCCAGTGTTTGAAATATTTTATAATTTTTATACTATAGTATCAAATATTGACCAAAAAATTCAAATATCTGCAGAATTTTTGTAAAGAGGGAAGATGTTAAGGATCTGTCTGCATTCAGTTTAGTCTAACAAAATAATCTTAGCATTTTTTGCATTGACTGATGAAAAAGTCAGTCCATCAGATGCGTTTATTATCTATCATTATTTATACACCAGCTTTTCATTCTGAATGATCTATGTTTACTTTGCCCACCAAAGCCGATATAAAGGATTGCTACATTCACAGTTAAAATTAGTCTCCAACGTTTAACATTGCCTAACAACTTCACACAGTAGCGTATAGAGGGAAGGGGAAACTAATCAATGCCCAGAAGGAATTTTAAGGAAATAGATACTAACTCATCAGATCGACATTTCGGTACTGGGGACAGGTTCTTACTTGAGGTAAATAGGAGTAGTTGCCTCAGAGTCAGTGGAGTTGATTTATTACCAGCTGAAAGACCTGCACTAGACTGACAATGTACCAGGCCGTGTGAAAGGACAAGAGCTATTCTTGGTGAATACCAATGGGGTGGGCCTTTTGAACGGGCTTGAGTGGACGTTTTGTACGTCTATGTGATTTGGCGAGTTGTTCGTTTTGTGAAGCCTGAAACGATTTGCAAATTTGGAGAAAGAATTCAATAGAGGAAGGTAGGGGTAAAGAAAAAAAAAACCCAAACACCAAGATTTTTTGGTAAATGAAACCGTTAGGACAGGGTATCTATGCAATCCTTCTAACAAGTGAGATGGAGCTAAGGGCACTTCCACGGCAAGTGTCATCCCCAAACCCTGCCTGCATGAAGGGAATTGTGCCCTAATCCTCCAGTTTCTAAGACAGCTTTCTATCATGAGGCCCAGTATACTGAAATGGAAGGTATCCTTTCCTCTCACAACTGCACTTTAAATATATTTTGGACCAAGCCTAGGGTGCATGTTTTGGAAAAGAATTAGTAGATAGATTGTCTGTTTCATGAGGAATAAAAGCTTCAGGGCAAGAACTTGGATTTCTCTGTGAATTGATGGGTTTCACTGAAGTTGTATTTGACAACTGAAGAAATCAAGAAATTTTTTGGCAGGTGAAGAAGGTGCTTTGTACCAAGCCTACAACTTTAAGCCCAGGGCACTCCGTTTCCTCCAGAATGGTCAAAGAAGAGTGAATAGAGTTGCAGGAGAGAAGAAAACTGGCTGTGGCACATTGAACACTTAGATTTCAAGTTCTCTGTAAAGTACACTAGTGCATAGAATGAGATTCTTAAGTTGTATCTATTGCTACATTTTAAGTTTTAAGTTTTCTCAACCATATTTGATGCCGTTGTCCTTCATACTATCTTAGTTTAATTTTAGAAACCATTAGTTTCTACCACAGTGGGTGAAGTGGGCAGGTATAGTGAATTAGTTGGTTTCTTCAGCTTCTTAAATGAGTTATTTGTCAGTATTTCTCAAGAGATTTGCAGATTATTGAATCTGGTCCTTGTTCCAGCCGATAGCATTCAGCAAATGAATAATGTTACATGAAATACAAATATATAGTTATATTTATATGTATATTTATGAACTGATAACTGCAGCAACTGTAGTAGCTAAATGTAACAAGTTATAGGTAAAATGTAATAACTAATTAAGAGGAAGAGTTTCAATGAATAGACCTATGAGTTTTGTCTTTAAATCCAGTTTTTCTTCCCCTTAAATTCATCTTTACCATGTTGATATTGTCTTCATAACTAAAGATGCAAATAATTTATCTTAAAAAACAAAAACAGAAAATTGGAATAAAAACAAATTCAACCCCAAAACAACAATGAAAATAACAACCCTCAAAAAAAAAAAGCCAAAACAAAACAAAAAATCTCACCAAAAAGGAGAGGAACAGTGTAAAATGCCAAAAGTCCTTGAACTGTATATTCAAAATCTGAATAGAACTGCAGGCTGCTTTAATGATAATGTTAATTGCCCCCCAGCCCTCCATCTCTGCTAACATTCGAATCCACTATTTCTTCTGGATTTCGTTTGGCAATTGCATCCCACTCAATATGAAGGCGTGTGAGAGAGAAAAGTCAGTCTGCTAGCATACTATATTGGACCCAATTTCTTACTCATTTCATGGCACTAAGACTTCTTTTATCTGCAGGAATGCCAACTGATAGAGCAAATGACAGATGAAGCACTCACTGGCAACAGTTTGGCTACAGAATTAGGGATACTTTTTTCCCCCATTGTGAAATGCCCTTTGGTACTGTCAAAAAAAAATCCCAAACTAACCCAAAACAACAACAAAAAAAAAAGAGCTTGAAAAATCAGCCACATTTTCAAAGGCATCCAAATGAGTTGGCATTCAAATCTCTTATTCCTTTTTATCATTACATGAGAGCTCTACATATATTTTCCCTAGATACACAAGTTGTTGAAAACCACCAGTTACTGACTTGTTAAAGGAACGGAGTGAAGTGTCCCTAGTAACTGACAGGCTAGAGTTACTCTTACTAACTGGTAGTTTTTCTAGTTCACCAACATGTAGAATACCATGAGAATCATACTGCAACATAGGGAAGACATACAATTTTTTTAACAGGTAGTAGCACTGTGCTTTGATCCTTTCCTGTCTTAAAATGTATTAATTTTATTCAAAATGTTCTCCACTTCACATTTTTAGGACTTCTGCTCTCAAAAAGATATTGCTTATTGCAAATCTGTCATGGGAAGCTTCCATTTTCATCTCTATTAGTAATTGCATTGCTGATTAGTAATTAGTTCTTGCCAATTTTTAGGAAATATTCTGTACAAAATCACAAATTAGAATCACAGAATAATTTAGATATGTACATATCAAGATTATTGGGTCTTAGCCTCTTGCTCAAAACAGTTCTGCAGGTCTAATATCTCTGAGGTTAAACAAAGGCCTTGTCCAGTTAAGTTTTGAATATCTCCAAGAATAGATATTCTACTTTCTCTACTGCAGTATCTGATTACATTCTTGGGGAAGAACTCTTCCTAGAGTCCAAGTGGAAATTTTCTTCTTGAAAATTATGTCTATCGCCTCTTCTCTTTTACATGGGTTAAACTGATCAGTCTGCAGTTCACTAGATCTGCCCCTCCTGAAAACAGGTGTGACATCTGCCTGTCTCCAGTCCTCAGATAGCTCCTACAAATGCTAGTCCATTCAGAAACTACAGGAGAGTGTGTCTCAGACTTCATCTCTTGACATCTGAGCTTTGGTTTTCCTAATTTTACTGTTGAATCCCTAGGAAATGTTTTTACAACGTTGTTGGGTAGCCCAACATTACTTTCAGTTTCTGTGCAGTTCCTTTCAGCATTTGACCTCAGTCAGGAGTCTCCCATTCAGCCAAATTGGCTTCCTGTGCCTGACTTTTTGCACATTGGAATGGACAATTCTTGTATTTTGAAGAAACTGAAGGCCAACCAGCTCTCCTGGGCCTCTTTGTCCTTCAAGGCAGTTGCCCATATGGTTCTGCCTATGTTTGGTTTGACTATTTGACTTTCTTGTGTCTCTCAGGATTTTAAACTGTAATGTCTCCTGCTCAGTTCTGCCAAGGTTACCCTTGATTCTTGCATTCCCAACCAGTTCTTTCTTATTTGTGAGTGGCAGCTGTGTCAAGAGGGCTCCCTGAATCTTAGCCTGGGTAAAAAAATTTTCTTGATGTGCTGTAGTGGTTTAACCCGGGCTGAGTGCCAGGGACCCACTACAGCCACTCTCACTCCCCGTTGCCCAGCTATAGAGGAGAGAGAATATTACAAGAGGTATCGTTATTCATGATAAGGACTACAGCAAATTCTTTCTTAATCACCGTCACAGGCAAAACAAGACTCCAT